>JAUZNK010042208.1:0-17003 GCA_035046665.1 Euphysa ruthae | reverse complement strand
AGAAAACCGAACAAGTCAAGTTTGGCAAAAGCACTTAAACAAAATGTAGACCCTGTTTCGTATACAATGTCCCTATGCTACGTTCTTGATGGTGGTGCATTACTGCATAAAGTTAAATGGCTACCAACAATACCTATTCTAGTATTATCAAACGGTATTCAGAGTGTGTTATGAAAAAGTATGGTATTTGTTAAATTGTATTTGATGGTTATGATAAAGGACCATACATCAAAGATCATGAGCATATGCGTAGAGTTGGAAAAGTGTCAAAAGTGGAAAAGTGATTTACAAATGGAAGCTGCCTGTAATCAAGAAATATTTCTTAAAAACGATAAAAACAAGTCACAATTCATATCACTATTATCTGAAGTATTGAAACAAGACAAGCACGATGTTCGTCATAGTGATGGCGATGCCGATACTCAAATTGTTTCTTCAGCTCTTGAATATGCTTCAGATATGCAGAACGAAGTTGTCGTGGTCGCAAGTGACACAGATATATTGGTATTACTTATGTGTCATTGGAAGGTTGGGATGAAAATTTTCATGTCTTCAGATGCAAGTAAAAAACAAGATATGGAAAAAAAAAACGTGGAAGATCGAAGACATGGTGAAAGTAGCTGGTGAAATAACTTCAAGACGCATATTGTTTATGCATGCTTGGTCAGGTTGCGATACAACGTCTGCTGTATATGGGCAAGGTATAGTACTTTTTAAAAATGATTAAATCTCTTTTGTTGGATACTTTTGCTAACTTTAACGTCTGTTTACAGGATTTTTACTTCGTTTTTTGGTCCCAAAGTAAGATATGTCTATTTTCACTTTTATAGCAACCGCATAGCAACGGCACATTTTAACCCTTTTTTCAGTCCCTTTCTCTAATATTTTCAAAGTGATAACAAGATGAGAAGGAAGCAACACAGAGGGGTTAAGAAAGTACAAATACAAATTTAGCTTTAATTTAGTCAAAAATTATCTAGAAACCAAAATTTTGGTTTAAGCCCTTCAGTATGATGATAAAAACCCTGTGTAAAAAAATTATGCAGATTGTTTTTTATATCTATTATAGGATTATAATTATAAATATTCTTAGGAAAAACGTCGATCCTAAAAAAGTTCAACGAAGCCGATGTTTATCAAGAAATAGCATAAATATTTGAAGATGAAACAGCCACACAAGACGAGATAAAAGAATCTGGCTTGAAACTATTTCTTAAAAGGTAATTTTTGAGTAAAAATATACCTTTTAAACCAGTTTTTAAATGAGAAACGAGCAATTTTAACTGCACTGTGTAAAATAGTGCAGCTAGCTGTTAGGTTCACTATTTTGTTATTTTTATTTTTTATAACAATTTTTTAATTTCCTAATGTATGTGTTTTAGCTATAGTGGAAAGGACAAATGGACACTAAGCGAATTGCGACACAGTCAGTTCATGCAAGTGGCAGCAACATCAAAAACGGTCATTAAACCCCAGAATCTACCACCTACTGAAAGAGCTGCATACTATCATTTTCTTGGTATACACCTCCAAGTCGTTGAATGGAAAACGTTAAACATGGTTGCATTGGTACCAACTGACTGGGGATGGAAACTTTTAAGCCAAGGAAGATTTGAGCTGATTATGATCGATTTAGAACCTGCACCTGAGAACCTCCTACGATTTATTCGGTGTAGCTGCAAAATTTCGAAAAAAAATGTGTGTGGTGCCAATGTTTGTACTTGTAGAAGGAATGGGTTGGTGTGTGTGAGTGCATGTGGTGGCTGTCATGGCGTCGATTGTGAAAACTCGACTTATGAAAGCGAAGAAGAGAATGACGATGGAAATATATTTGATTTGTTGGAGAATGAGATATAATTTAATAGTTTTAATTTTTTATAAACATGTGTGTTTCTAGGAATTTTGTTTCCAAAAACGAACTTAGTAAACTTTAACTCTAACAGTTGATCATCTTTTTTATTTTGTAAATAGTTTTTTCGCTTTGGTCCTAATTTTTTTTTCATAGGTAAATAACACTAAAAACTTGATAATCATACTGTTCTGTCTGATAAAAAAAGACTAATAATTATCCTCTGTTTTTAATACAATATGTTTTATATTTTTTACGTTATAAGATTTTTTAATATTGTGTCGTTTTTTTACTCGAAACTTGGTAAAAATATTTCTAGAAGTTACCAGAAAATTTTTTTTTGAGTCTGCAAATTATTATAAATCTGGTCAGTAAAATGTATGAAAATGTCAATTGATATGACAGCATTTTTAAACATATTTTTTACACCAAGTAAAACTAAACCAATTTCAACAAAGTAAGATATTGATAACAAGAGACCTTGTGTAAATTAATCTAACCGATATTTGGTAGATTTTCAACTTTTTCAAAAAAACAAGCACCTTTACTCAAATCGCTGTAAAAAAAATTGCTCAAACTATTATTGAGCTGATTTTTGATATGTTAAAGTACATGAAATTACGCTTCTTTTGATATTAAATATGTTAATATTGCATTTTTTTTTCCAGGTTTGGCTAAATTTGAGGCTAATATGACTAGATTATTACCCAAGTTTTTAACTATGACGTTTGCTAGCTTTCTTACAACAATAGAAACTGAACTTCTTGAAACACCAAATGCATTCGCAACTTTACGATAACGCCCCTCGTCACTAACATAACAAAGAAATACCCCTATTTGTGCTTCTACTGAAATGGGTTGGCGAAGACGAGTGACTCTCCTCACCAGATATGGTTGCAATTTCTCACAAAGTTCAAAAAAGTGTTGGGACATTAGAAAGTTGCTTTCCCACTCTGATAGCGGAACTTTATTTTCTATAAACCTTGACTGCCAGTCCGACGCCCTTCCCTTCATTACCCAGCACGTTCGCTTACGTCTTTTCATTAAATTTCTTTTTAAAATCCTTTTCCTTTCCAGAAGAATTAGCTGACGGTTCTGACGGAGTTGCTTATATCTTTGCAGATATAACATTGACATAATCATGAAATTTAATTGTAATATAGCTCCTTTTATTCCAAATATTAATAAAAAGTAATGTAAATTCTCCATCTTATAACACGTTATAAATCAAACAAACAGTACTTATATAATATATCTATATATGATATCTGTTAAAAAAATACAAGATGGACTGCAAACACATTTGATGTATGGAAACTGTTGCGGATTCCCGTGTTCAACAGTATACATTGAGAAACGAATTAGATACCTTTGAATCAGCAACAAATTGTTTCAGATTCGTTTGCGGATTCATATTGTGTCAAATTCATGCCCAATCCGCAACGATTCAGAATTTTAAGTGTAAACGCTATCCGGAACGATTTCTATTTATAGTAAATTACTAATGAATCCCCAACAATTTACTCAAGTGTAAACGGAGTATGATAGTTTAAATTGAATTTCATCTTTTGCAATAAATAATATTTGGATATAAAGCAGTTATTTTATGCCTTTATAATGAATATTGGGCTTTATTAACACGAGGCTTGAGCAGTAGCTATGGTAATAACTTTAGGAGGTCATTGTAGTCCAATTCTTCTGGGGAAAACCTATTTCTTCCGTCTTCCTGTTATCTATTGTGCTATGCTAGATATTGAGTTTTAAGGTTTTTGAGTGGGTGTTAAATTTGAGTGGATATTTAAATTTAAGTGGGTGTTAAATTTGAGTGGGTGTTAAATTTGAGTGGGTGTTAAATTTTTAAATTAGCTGTCTGTAAAAATTGAAAAAAAAAATAAATAAAAAAATATATATATGTATATATTTATATATTTGTAGTAATGGTGCCAAATGTATCAACAGCAAAAATGGATGAAAATTTATTGAGAGAAATGTTACTTTACCAATTAAGACAAAAAGATGCAAGTAACGCTTGGCTATTATTAATATCTAGTAGCTAATGCTGCTAAAGATTGTGTAGCAGCAGAGGATATTCGCTTGCTGGCGTTAGAAACCTATGTTTATAGAAAAAACGGAAACTTGATTTATATTTTTCAGAACAAGGCTTTTTGAAAAAACGAAACTCAGGAAAGGAAATTATGCTTTTTTTCCCCAGTTTTTTTTTTGCATGATTCAGCTGAAAATTTACACAAAATGAAGAACTTGCTCTGAAGATGCCAAAATATAGGTCAAAAAAAAAAAACTTGACAAAGAACTAAGTAACCATTAAATTTAATTTATGAATGAGAAAAATAATAATAAAATTTATTTTTGATAATTTTTACAAAAATATTTTCATGGGGATTTTACTTTGTAAAATAAGATTGGGATTTTGCTCTAATCATGCAATGAACAGTCAGACCCTGTAATATAATAACCATGCTTAAAAATTTCCAATGGCTAGAACTATTGAACATTGTTTCGTAGCCCTAGCCAAAACCCTTAAAAACTTGTACTACCCATTAAACCTACACAAATTTATAGCCATAAGCAGGCCCTTAAAAATGCGTATTCTCAGTAAAACACCTACAAGTTTGTAGTTCCAGTAAGCAAATAAATCAGTCTTATTTTACAAATTGATGATAAATGTTAATGCATAAATACCTCGTCATCAGCTAGATTTCTTCTCATAATTTGGTCCTCATAAAAATTCATCTCTTGGTCAGCTTTTGATAAAGAACTAACAATACGCTCTACCAATTCTTCCGATAAGTCCTTTTAAAAGCAAAAAAGAGACTAAAGATAGGATTGGTTAACCAGTTAGTGGTAGATTTTAATAATTTATGATATACAAGTGCAATGCACCAAAATAAATGTTGATCCATTATCAGCGACACAAATAACAAGAAAATTAACAATAATGAAATATTGAAGAAAAAAAGAAAAAAATGCTGAAAAATTAAATTAAATTAAATTTTGACAGAATTTTCGAGGGAAAATAAATTTATTTTTGGAAAGAATTACACACTTTAATGGGCATGCACCCTTTTAAACAGAATATTTTTTCTTTACAAAAATTAAAAACAATGCTCAAAATAACGGATGGTCAGCAGCCAAACCCAGCTAGGAAAACATATATCACTTGACACTGTAATCAAAAATGGTTACATCTGGACCAAATTTAACTCATTATAAATCTAAGCACAAGTAAAATTTCTAAAATTGCTGGAATCCTCAACTTTTCAAAATATTTTCTTCAGCCAAACATTAACTCTATAATAACCAGACAATCAAGCACACTAAAAATATCCTGAAATACATCAACTCCATATAATAACCAGATCATCAAGCACATTAAAATAGTCTGAAATACATAGACTCTATACAATAACCAGATCATCATGCACACTAAAAACAATCTGAAATACTATTTTCTAACACCATATAAAACTTGAAATAATTGGAATAGATTTCCTTGAAAGAAATTATTAAATGAATCCCGCAAATTCTATTCTATAAAAAATCTAAAAACCTCCAGCAAAATGATGAGTTATACTTTTATAACGAATAAATTAATTCCTCGAAAAAATCAATTAAGAAGTTTTTTATTAAAGTGGAAAATATCAATAACAAAAACAAGAGAAAGTTGTCCAAATGTCCAATGAATCTATAGTATTTACATTCTTTGTCAACTTTTAAAATTTTCCATAGGTAAAGTGAAGTATTTTGTCAGTAAGTAATTTAAGCTCAACATCTATTATGCATTTGAAAAGAGTTTCCATTTAAATGCAACATTTAAAAAGTTATGAACAGGTTTGGATAACATTAATAAAATTTTCAAAATAGCCAAAATGCATAAGAAATAATAAATGATATCTCTAAACATCAAAAAAAAACCGAAAATATATTTTTTTAAAAACACTAAAAAATTCAATTTTTTGATCAAATTTTACTCATTTCAAGGCCCAGAGAAGAAAAGTTCCAGCATGAGGTCAAAAGATTCCACCTATTGCCCTTTAAAGTTATGCAAAAAAAAAAAAAAAAAAAAAAAATTTTTTTTGACCAAATTTAGAGAAATTTAAAATGTCGATTTTAGCCGAAAACTACTATGGTCCAAGGACTGGGTGCAAAAAAATTTTTTAAATGGTGGACAGACACCTCTAATTTATTAGAAATAATATTTCCTAATGATTTGCAAACTTTCAGCATAACCAAAAATCAAACACTAATTTTTGTTGATTTTGGATCACAAATTGGCCCCAGGCAAAATTTCAGAAAATACTAAGGAGAAGTGATTTTATTGGACTCCGTTGGCTTTGAAAATTCTAAAACAACCAATATTCTAAAATTCCTGTTTGATCACTGTATTGGTTCTTTTCCTATATTTTTTCTCAACTTACTGGTTTTAGAGTCCACAACTTTTCATTAACTTCGTTGATAAAAGATTTTGATATCGCTATGAATTCATCAGCTTCATCTTTGCTACATTTCTAAGAAAAAAAACAAACAAACTATTTCACCTTTGATGAAATGTATACTTCTCATCACACTTCCCAGCTATACTAAATTTAAAAATATGCCACCTATAGTTTACATAATTTCTATCCAGGTAACAAATAAATTAAAATTGTGGGAGCTGTTTAAAATATTCTAATAATAACATTCTTAACCAAGTCTTTTAGGTGTTGCTCAGTGACATTAAAAGATTTTTAATTGCAAGGGAATCTATTACTAAAAATAAAACACAATTTGCTTTTTTTAATAGGCCTCTTCAGGATCATTTTCTTGAAAAATAATCCTGAAGAGGTAGACGAATCTACCAAAAAATATGCAGAACAGCTGCAACAAATAGCGGTTGAATTTAGTGTTATTCTGCATATTTGGTAAAAGGCTAATAGCCAAACATATATAAATTCAGATAAATATGTAAAATTTTTAAAAGAACAACAACATGCATTTAACAACAGCATGTATTTATAAAAATAAAAAATGGAAAAAAAAAATATATATATATATATATCAAATTTTAAAGAAATTGAAAGACGCGTTTTTGCCACACTGTTAAAGACACAACTTCTATGAATTTAAAATTAAAAAAAAAATTTTTTTAGACCAATTTGGGGTATTTTGTAATAGAATAAGATGACTTAATATTTTGGCAAAAACCACCGTAAAAAATTCTGATAAGCGAGTAGACAAAAAACTCACTAATTGATTATAAGGTTTTGGGCATATTTTGTCGTTCCATGAATATAGTGTAGTAGCCAGCTGGTATAATTCCATCTGTAAAACATTATTTATCATAGCTGCAGCTTTTACACTAAAAAAAATTAAATTACAAGGCTTAAAAATAAATTTCAATACAAATATCTTAATTCTAAAATCTACTATTTATCAACTTAAAATATCAGAGGTTTGATATACCCTGATTATTTTTGCATATATACTTATGTGGATATAGCCAGTAGGTAAACCAAGCTAATATTATGATTATACAATGAAATGAAAATACTTTAACACGATCAAAGAGACATAACTAAAAAATAACAAGTAGAATCATGAGTTAAAGTTATGTTTTGATCTTATTTTTTTTACCATGTAGAATAGAATTTACTGTAGCCGTGATGTATTTAAAGTAGTGGAGATAAATAACAGTGTAGCGGATCCCAAGCTACAGACCATAGCAAGAACTCTGTAATGTAGTGATTGATAATGTTACTTTTACCTACTTTCATAAGTGTCTAAATGTGTACCAAATATCAGATACCAAATATGGTTTTTGTGTGAAATATATGGAATGTAATTAATTGAGCAACCAAAAATTGGTTTTAGTAGTTTGTCCAGGGTTTTAGTAGTTTGTTCAGGGTTTTTGTAGATTGTGCAGGATTCTAGTAGATTGTGCAGTGTCTCAGTAGATTGCCTAGGATTTTGGTGGGTTTCTCCGCTGCTTTGGTATATTTTCCAGGGTTTTGGTAAATTGCATAGGGTTTTGATAGATTTTAAATTTCAGAAAATTTGCCAGGGTTTATGCAGATTGTCCAAAGTTTTTGTAGATTGTCCAAGATTTGGGTAGATTGCTCTACCTTTTGGTAGGGTTAAATCAGCACCAAGACAGTAATAATTGCACTATTTATTTATGATTATACGCTGATCACACAAATAGCATACCTTCTCACCAGAGATAACACCGCATCAAATACTTGCTTTAACACCTTCCCTTCATGTTCTGTTAGAGGTAGTGAAGAACTTGGTTTGCAAGACTTTAGCTCATTCCATGATCGTAATGTCTCTTCAAATTCCTAATTAATATAAAAACATGTTATTTTTAATAAATCAGGATGAATCATTACTGCAGTATATGAACTTCCTAAAGGTTTATAAAAAATAAATAATTTATAAAAAAAGTTAACAAAAGAAGAAGAAAGTAAGGCAGATTCATAGAAGTTTTTTTTTTTTAATAATTTGATATGACTCAGTAAGTTTAAAATTAAAATCTAACAGCAGACAGACAGATCTTCACATAGGGCTAAAATCGATCATATTAAAACAAAACTAAATGTCTCTTGTTAGTATCTTTATGCAGCTTTAACAAAAATAGGGAATCCAAAGATTGGCCCTGAAAATATATAAAAAATAAGAACAATATTTCCACTAAAAAAAATATAAAATATCAAGTTTTCCAGACATAAAAAAAAAAAAAAAAATGAAATACTCACCCTATCTCTTTTAAGCATAGTGGCTCTATTCTTGTGAATTATTTGAATAATCCCAGGACGTTGCATCCAGGCTTCACCATCCACCTGAACAGGTACTGCTTCATCTGTAATAGTAATTTTCACTGTGTGACACTATAAAAATTATATATATATTTAAAAATATTTAACGATACAATGCAATGTCTAACATCATAATCTACTTTGTCAAGATAGCATTCAGCCAGACACAGCTCAGTGGAGTATTGCTTTTTTTTTGTATGTGACATTTCTATATTACTTAATGATTTACAATGGTTTTATATTTTTAATTAATTTAACTAGAGTATAAGAAATTTTCTCAAAATTGTTTTGTTTTGTGAAAATTATATTATTTATAAGATTATATTCATCTAAATTGTCAAAAGCATGCCTGTAACAATGTATAAAATTGAATATTTGGAACTGCTTTAATAACTTTAAGCCTTTAAAGACCACCACAATAAAATATATGTTTACATGTTTATTTGTTGGCTGAAGGATAAAGTGAATATTTTTGAATCCTCTTTCCTTAAAACTTGCTTATCATAATATAAAACATTTCTTGAGAAAAAAAGTTGACCAAACAATATAATAAAAATATGGATGATTTTATTTTGCATTCATTGGGGACCCTACCTACCATAAAAACCTAAATTTCTATTCATATTCAAATAGATTTAAATGAAATCCATTTAGCGTTTTATACCATCAAATATTGACTGTTCAGCCAATCTACAGGTTTTAATTTCGAAATATTTCATTTCAATGAAGAAATATAAGAGAAGATTATATGTGGTAAACTCTTGGATTTCTTATACCATAAAAACTTGTCAGTAATGGTGCACAAACATCATGTATTTTCAGCAAAACTACCAAAGACTACATATAAACAGGCATTTATTCAGACCTAAATTTGGGTAAAAATGGGCCTGCTTCAGGACAAGCCACCTGAACAACATAATTTAATTTTCTAAGGACCTTTGACTTTATAAATAAAAAGAAAAAAAAGGCCAATTTTCCACTTTCTTAGCATTGTTGTTTTTGTACACAAAAACACATTGAGCTTCCACAAAGATATGAAACATACTTTGTTCTCCCAACTCTCTTTAAATGATTCTTTCACTGCTAAGTTATTTTGTTACTACCTCCACTTTCTTACTATTACTATAGCCCTATATCATTATGCAAAAAAATAAAACGGACAAATTTGCATTGGTGTTATAACATTAAATATTTAAGTGAGAAATCAGAAATCAGTTTCTGGAATGCAAAAAATTCTCTAAAGTAAGAAAATTTTTTTTTGCTGACTCTGCAGAAAATTTGGACTAAACTTTGTGCTGAAAATAATGCCTATTTTTTCATATTTTGTCTCCCTTCCCCATTTCTTTATTAATAACATTTAAACAGTAGAGACTAAATCAATCAAGACAATAGAGATGGTGAATCTGTTGTTAGTTACAAAATTAAACTTTCTATTCACAGCTTTATTGTATATTAATCAATAGCAGTATAAAAAAATTTGTTGTTTGTTGAATTCTGTTGCAGTTTTCTTCTGCAGATACAAATATATTATAGTAAATCTCATCTGCACTGGTAATGTAGTGATAACAACGAAGATCCCTATTCTTGTATCCTGAGTTTGATTCCCGGCTAAAGCATAGTTTTTTTTTTTTTTTTTTACTTTGGCTTGCCAACAAGCTTGCTATGCTTTTGCAAACCTTTATATATTGATACTCAAGATTTGATTATGACAAGCCCTTTTATACAAAACAATATTTTATTTCAAATATATAAATAACATGGCGTGTGTTGGAAAAAATAGTAAAGCAAACTTTAAACATTGATTATTCTCGCTTAACTCAGATTTTCATTTTTTCCACAGCTTTTATAAAAAAAAAAATTAAAGAATTTTCTACATATAAGCAACAGGACAAAAAAGTATATAATATACAGTAAAGCTTTTTTTTAGAGCAATCCTCATATACACTTCATGATGATGGAGCATATCTACCTGAGCTATTCTATGATGTTGCATTCCACCAAGTACTTTTGAAATCCCCATTTGGCTTGCACCAAGAACAGCTACCACTTCTAACATTTTATCATCAAAAGATGGTGGTATGAAATCCTAAAAAAAAGATTTAAAGATAGCCCAATATAATTGCTTATATGTTTTTAATATGATTAAATAGTTATAAATTCCAGAATCAGATTTATAGAACCAAGCTATATGTTGAAACTCTTTGTCATTCTAGCTTTAAGTTCAAAGTATCTTTAAGATTATCGATCATGCTAAAAACTGACTTGAAAATTTCTGATATTCCAAAAATAGCTAAAAAAAACATTTTTGATATTTACCAAAAAAGGTGCTTGGTTTAGTGAGTTAGTTTAGTGAAACAAAAACGAAGTTTGGAAAAATTGTAGAAAATATTGTTTATCTCTAGTATTTGGAGCAACTCATCCAAAAATATCCAAATATCAAATATCCAAAAATATCAATCATTAAACCCCCATCTAAGCCACTTAATAATTAGCAAAGTCGTAAAAACCTTATTGTCTATAATTACAAAGAATCTAAAAATCCCTTACTTGAACTAATCATTATTCTATTCAAGGCCATATCTATCTTATTTCCCAAAAAAAAAAAAAAAAAAAAAAAAATTATTTTAACAAACATGTATTTTCCTTAAGTTTATTCCAGTCGTTTATTATTTCCCTCAAAACTATAACAATTAAACAAAATTTCTCTTAAGTTAGGGGAGTTTGCTATTACTGTAGAAGTTTTATTGTACAAGAATAAAAACTCACATCAACTTCCTTTTTTGTACCCCAGAAGTTTGATCCAACCATATAACTAAAAAAATAAAAAAAGTAGCATCTATAGAATACAAGTTAGTAATTATTTCATAGAAAAAAAAAAGTCAAACAGAAGGAAAAAAAAAAAATCTACTACAAAGAAAAAATGCTAACAAAAAAAAAAGATTATTTTTTATAATGATTACAATTTACAAGAATTCATTAAGCATAAATAACTACTGATACCTAGAAGGGTACTGGCCTCCAAAACATTAAAAAACAATGGACTGGATATGATGATTCAGGTCACCAAGAAAGTAGTAAACTATTTTATATTATTCTAAACTTTAACAACCAAACTTACCATCCATACAACCAGACTTACTTCTGCCCACAAAGAATCCAATCATCCTTGAAATATTTTAAAACAACTACCTCAGGCTGCTGAATCTAGACTTACAAAGCTATAGTTTAACGAGGAGATATTTAAGCAATCTATCCTAACTTTCCAGCAAGAGGTCAAGAAATCTTCACATTACCATCAATTTGCATACAAAAGAAACAAAAATAACAAAGCGAAGGAAAATTACTTGGTTTAATCCACACCACAGTAAGAATATGATCACCAAATGGAAATTATCTTGCCATAAATGTGTTTTATGAAGCGAATATAAAATCATCTACACACGTATAAGCCAGCCATCTTTAAAGTCAGACCACATAAAACCATTTTAAATTAAGAAATATTCCAAAAAATTACCAAAAAAATTCTGAAAAATTAAAAGAATGAACAGCCAGTCCAAATTCAATTTTTTATCGACAAATGAAACAGTAAAAGATATAAAAAAGAACTATGAATTTTTCAGAGTGTTTTCAAATGCCGTTAAAAAAAACTTTCATCAAATGACAGGATTAAATCAATGCAGGAAAAATATCTTTTTTTTGTGAGACATGCAAATAGAAAGGCCTACAAACTGGAGTTCGTTAGATACAACGAGGAAAATTGCAGAGACTGCCCAACACTGCCGAATCGACCAAATAAAAGTTGTATAGTGATAGACTTGTTTGGATGTACAATGCCATCACCAGAAACTAGCGAAATCCGTACTGGACACTTCAAATCATTTCTTGAAATGTATCACTCTGTCAGCGTAAAAAAGATTGATAGAAATTTTTATAAGGAAAACGAGACACATAAACGCACAGACGAAAGTGAATTTATTGGCTATCCAAGTTTTTAAAAGGAGGAAAAATCAAAAAAGTCATTTTTTCTCAACATAACTAAGTTATTGTTAAGAAATTTTCCAGTGCCCCACTTACAAACAAATCACGTTACCTGTGTCTCCAAGAAAAAGCAGAAATTGCTTCATTTTTTGGTGATAATTTGTTAAATAAAAGACACAAAATTATTTCAAAATGAATGCATCAATCTGAATTTAAGCTCATTCAATCTGTTACTGAAGATTGAGTGCAATCTTTTTTGCTGGTTTCAACTTTATATAGAAAAATTCTTTGATCAAACTGCATTGCAAATTATACCAAAACAAAAATATTTTTATTGAGAGCCGTTTTTATAAAATACTATTTAGCTGAAGATCGACATGTCGAGTGAAATGCTGAGTACTGAATAATTCGTGATTTCTACCGAAGTACACCCAGGATAAAAATAATCTTTCAAAAAGAAGTTTAAAAGATACTTTATATATTAATCCCAAAAGAATTAAAATAAATACAAACACAAGACCTTGCAGATGGGAGTCAGATGCTCAACTGATTCAGCTGTTCAGGTGTCCGTGTACTGATTGGATAGTTTATTCTATCTACCTTTTGGGATTGTACCCCCTGTGATAAAGATATACCTACACCAAGTAGGAGCAGTGTTTCTGGTTCACCGTTCATGTATGTAAACTTACCAAACATTTGGTAAGTTTACATACACTCAATCTTGTGGGAAATTGAATACTCACCTTTGGATGTTTAATACTACTATACCCTGCAGGCTTGGTAAGTTAATTTTATGACCATCAACCTAAAAGAAAATATGTTTTTTTTATTATTTAATTTCATTAGTTTCAATATAATATTTTGATTAATAATAATAATAACAATAATATTATAGAAATAATATTAATATTTTCAATTAACACGACTCTTATTATTAAAAACTAAATTTCAATAAAAATGTATAAAAAATTTTTAATGCAAAATTAAATTTAATAACGTTCATTTTATGGTTTGAATTTTACTTTAGAAATAAAACTATAAAACCATAGGAAATAAATTAAAATTACTAAACAAGCGCTCTAGTGGAAAACAGTAACTCAAAATTTAATAGTCAGAAAAATCCGAAATCATTTTTTTAAAATATTCAAGCTCGACTTCAATCTCAATTCAAGTCTTAAAACCAGGAGGAACAAGCCAACAAGCCAAAATAACTTTCCAGCAGCATATATTTAACATTATCGGAAAAAATTTGACTCATTTTGGAATTGATGACATATTCCAAATGGTCAATATTTAATCAGAAGATAGCTTTTTAAAATAAACCGTGTTCTGATTTTGGCATAGTTTGCTAAGTTAGAAAATATTGCTTTTTCATAAATTCAAGAATTTTATAACACCCCGACCCTATTAGCCCTGGTTCAAAAACTAACATTGCAGTTTTTTAAAGAAATTTAGAATGATCTAAGAAATAATTATTTTTAATTACTTTTGCATGTCAAAAATTTTGTCAGGTAGAATTTGGTTTAAAAACTTTTGTACATTCAAGTTTACTTACTTGAGAAAAATTATTCATAACTTGTTCCAGGAGTCAAAACCAGGGTCCAATAAAATCTGAAATAATTTTTTTTTTTAAACATTGTTTTGGTAAAATCAGAAGATAAAGTCATTCTGCACCAAGTTTGAAATGTTCCGGAGTTTGGTTGGTCCTAGCAAAATCTTCAAAATCCCAATATTGTCAAAATTGGCAATAATGATGTTTTAATGATGTCACATAAATTAATTAATTAATAAATTAATTAATTATCATATTAATAAGTAAGTAAGAGTAATAATAAATAAAAAGAGTAAAAAAATGTTATATTTTCACTAGAATCAACATGCTTCGTGGTCTAGACTTGATAAAATTTTGAAAATAGCCAATATTTCAAATTAATAAAAATATTACATCAAAATTTGTTCTAAAATCTAAAATTCAAGTTTTTAAAGCAAACTGAAAGCTTTTTGGACAAAAGTTCAATACAGTTTTAAAAATGGTTGACATATGAAAATGACCAGAAATAGTATTTTAAAAGCAAAAAGCCAAATTTCAACAGAATGGGAAACATTGCTTCTTGCAAAGAGTCTAAAAATATCATTTTAAAACCAAACTATACATGTTTTTGAGTCTGGGGCCCGAGATGAATGAACCAATAAATGATCAATGAACTTTTTGAAATAGCTTACATTCAATAATAATAATAACAAATATTTTTAAACAAATTTTTTTTTTGGTTCAATCAGAAAATCCTTAAGAATAATTAACATCACTTTTTGGCAAAATTTTATGCCTCTTTAGCTTGGAGTCAAGACATGACAATTCTTTAAAAATGGCTGACTTACAATAATATCATCTTATAATTTCATAAAAATTTACGTCTAAAAATGTACAGAATCTTTTGCTATATGGCTCAAAAGATCCTTATGCTTCTCTAATTTTATACAAAAATCAAAAAAATTTTTAAATGTTGATTTTATGCTTAAAATGAACATATTTGGTTATAACATTATAAGGTCTAGTACCAAATTATCTTTGTTTTATATACATTACTCTAATATATCTGTGTGATGAAACTATTGCAATTTGGTCTTAACATAAATGCATTAAACATAAAGATTTTATCACTAGGTGTAAATTTTAAGCAGACCTTACTGTAATCTGAAATGTAATAACGCAACCATAGGCATGACACCTTACCTCTAGACGTACATTCTTATCCAAGTTACGATAAGTTCTGTTTACCAACTCTTTCCCTCCTAAAACACCATACCATATCATGTTACGAGTACGACTCCTACAATTTAGAAAATAGGTTTGGAATCAATTGCCTCTGAACTCTCAACCATATCACATCATAAGTACAACTTATACAATACATATAAAACTTGTATTTATCTTAGAGAAAGCAAAACAAATCCAATTTTAAATCAGTAATGTTCCTAAAGACAAAATTTTTATCACAAGTAATATTGCTAATTATATTGAAATTTGTTTAATTCTTATCAAAAAGCGATTCTCTTTAACTTGTTCATCAGCCAGCCAATTATCATATCAATGCAATCTTTTACTTGTTCCAGACTCTTTCATAATGGATTTTTTTTTCCTTGGATTAGAAAGGGGTAGATATTCTAGATTGCTACAAAGAGGCAATAATAAATGATAAAAAGTCTAAATTTTGCAATGATAAGGATATTTCTTTCTGCCAAGAAACGCGTAGCCAGCAAAACACCAACTTTTGATTTAGATATGGCAACCCAAAAAAAGAGAAGTTGTCATCCAAAAGCTTTCACACAATCTTTTTGACAAAAGGACCACAATGGTATGAATGATTGGCCAATTATGTTGATTTTAGGTTGGGGACAGAATTGTCAGATAAAATTTTAAAGAAAAATAGCTGACATGCTTGATTTATTAGTAGAGGTGGGATGTATGGGGGTCTACCTTTAGATTTGTGATAATCTGTGTTATTACACTTGATTGTACCATAAATAGATTAAAACAAAAAATTTAATGTTTTTGCAGTGACAAACGTGAATTGAGATACCTTTTCATTAGGTAATAAGGTATTATTCTCAAGGTTAAACCTCAAAATAACCTCAGGTGCATTTACCAGATTTTGAAAATATAGATTAATCTGACATTATAGACATTATCTCTATGATAATATATTTTATTGTACTATGAATGATTTGTGAAACGTAATTCTGTTAAAAATTGTTCAAGAGTCAAGCTCTTCTTTGGAGAAAGAGATTATGCATCTAATGTACAGTGACGCAGTAGCTGGAATTCAAACCTAAAGTGGAACAACTTGGCTTGTGAACACGATTTAGGCAAATTCAGCCACTTGGCAGCCATCGTTAAATTTAGAAATAAGCCATTGAAAGCAAAAGGAATACGTACTGACTCAACCCTTGACCAAACAGATCAGGTTATGATTGATGCTGTAACAAAGGGAAGACAGGGAAAAATATGGACATTTAATCAGAAGGTACTCTAACAAGAAAAGGTGAAAATGGCAAAGACGAACAAAGAGCATGACTACACAATATAACTACTTGAAGCTTGCAAGTGATGGGGTGAACCATGCCCAACTGCAACCCAAATAGAAACTGTCATGAAATCACACCCAGACAAATTGGAAAAAACTAACATACTATCGACACTCACATAAAGTAAGTAAGTAAGTATTTATTCACTATCAATAAAAATTTTACAAAACAAATGTTAAAAACGTCGTTTTAAAAAAAAAGAGAAAATTTTACTGCATACCACAATATTTAAAAAAAACAGGTATTGATAGCAGGGATAAGCACAAGAAAAGCCAAAG
>JAUZNK010042197.1:0-17004 GCA_035046665.1 Euphysa ruthae | reverse complement strand
TGTATGTATGTATGTATGTATGTTTGTATGTATGTATGTATGATTTGCAGATCCTACTAACCACTTGTCTTTTTTATACCAAAATCGACACACACGACAGCTTCATCAAGCGTTATTCAGTGAAACGACCTTTATTGAAATCGTTTTTCGAAATAATAAATAAGCTTCAGCAGCCGATCAAATATACTGTTGAAAATATATCACTTTTTGCGACGTATGTGCAACTCTCTACACTAACAAGTCTTTTGTTGTCAGTCTATCGTAAATTACGCACAATGATCAGGATCTAGAATTTAATTCTGATAAAATTTGTTAAAAAAAGCGTTGTAAAGATCAAACTGTCTCGTATCCCAAACATAACCAATGAAGCTATAGACCTCAGAAACGAACTCTCTATAATATACCAATTAACAAGCGCTACCGTATATTATTGCTCGGAAAAATACTTTATGCCACAAAATTCACTGAAGTTGAAAATAGTGTCAATCTGTAAATCTTCCGTATTTCCTAAATCTTCAATCTGTTTTGTAAATCTTCCGTGCATCCTAAACCTTAGCAAGACCTTAAGATGTCAACTACGTTAACATAACACCCGAACTGCTTTCTACTCATAGCTATATCTCCATAAATTATTGCTCACTGAACCAAGCCTAATCTCATCTAAAAACCAAAGAATTTACTAGTTCATTTAATGAGTCTAATCATACCAATTACATATCTTGTTGAAATGCGGTACCCCCTTAAGCGCAAAATACATCCTTATTCAGTCTAGGTAAACAAACCAGTAAATCAGTGTCCGCTTAGCATCCGCACACAATTACACAATTACCACAGAATCTATATAAACTCTTTGAATTTATTTACAGTTTATTTTACAACATCAGCAAGGTTGTCTCCCAAAATGCATTTTAAACAACAAAATCTGATAAAATCAGTTGATATGTTTAAATATAGTTTAGGAAATATTTTTTTTTAGATTTCAAAATAAATTTCAAAGAAAACTTTTGATGTTTAAGAGAAATTTTAATCTTAAAGATAAAAATAAATTATTTTTTATTTTGTGTGTTTTGTTATATACTATTTGCTATCGTTGATACAATGTTGTTTTTATACACTATGTGCTATATAATACGTGTTGTATAGCACATAGTATATAACACATAGTGTATAAAAACATCATTGTATCAACATACAATGATAGCTGATACAATGATGTTTTTATACACTATGATGTTTTATAGACTATGTGGTATCGCTGACACAACGATGTTTTTATACGCATGTATTACATACTAGTTTTATTTTTGATACGATATGTTTTTATACACTATGTGTTGTATACTATGTGTTTTCATTGATACAAGATGTTTTTATACACTATGTGTTATATACTAGATGTTATCGTTGATACAATGATGTTTTTATACACTATGTTATATTTCTGATATAATGATTTGTACGGTGTCCGATCGATGGTCCGACATATTGGTGGTCCGACATATCGATGGTCCCACAAATCTATAAATTTTAGTAAATTTTAAAAAGCAAATTAACGCATGTTTTATTGTGGACATTTTTCATTTTTCGTCAGTTATTTAATTAACACTTTTTTCACTTTGCAAAACATTTAATTTATTATTTCTCTTTTACAAAAAGTAAAGGCCTGTTCACTGAAAAATTTTCCATCGAACAGATAATTCCGACCAGCAGACTAATGTGTGTCTAGAAGTTATTATAGAAAGATGAATGTGAATAGAAGGTTGATTTTGTTGATAATTTAAAGGAAAAGATTTTGAATTTTAATTGAAGAAAAAAAAACGAATTTGGTTGAGAAAAATATTTCAAGAGAGATGCAGGAATGGAGAATACCAACTACTGGCAAAAGGTTCACAGCTTTTTGTCTACGAGTACTTTTTCAAGCTTTTTCTAATGACACCGAACAAGTTTGAAGAACTTTTATCTTTCGTAGGACCATATATCATATAACTGTCTATCAACCACAAACCTTTCAGCCCCGGAGTAAGGTTATAAAGGGATAGATAAACATACTTTAAAAAAAATTTTTCTCTCTCTGTCTCCCGTATATTAAGTATTACATATTAAGTTCTCTTATTCCCTTAATATATTTGTGTAAACAAACTAGATCTACATTGGTGGAACCAAAGTTTTAGCAAATTTCAAATTGGGCTCATTTCGGAATGTGATTTGATTCGAATAAAACAATAAGCATAGTGGTTGGATGGTTCTCGGTTTAGCTTTTTGCATTAGACGAGATATTTGTTTATTTAACATTTTAAAACTGGTAATTTAGAAATTAAAAAAATTATGTATATATATATATATATATGTTATCTTAAATTTGAAGATTGCTAAAGAAGGAATTATGCTATACAAAACAATCTTTTTTTTATCTTACTAGTATGTCGGACCATCGATATGTCGGACCATCAATAGGGATATTTGCACTACAACATCGGGCGCTTATTTGTCGGGAGAATTTTTTGCATGTTTTGTATACAGTAAAAAAGATTTTTTTTTTTTTTTTTTCAGTTAAGTTCACTTCCGTTCTAAAGCGGGGGTTTTCGGTATGGGACTCTCGAATTTCCGATTTATCAGCTCATTGCAGTGAATTTAAAGCCGCGGTGCTCATAAAAAAATTTTCTAAAAGCTGGAATATTTTTCAGGTGGTTAATGTCATAATCAGGTGGCTAATGTCATAATTATCATTTTAAAGATATCCTTTTAGGAAATCAAAGTTCTTAAGTAACAAAAAGAAACAAATAAAAGACTTTAAACTGTAAATCTAATTAGGATGAGTCGAAACCTGAAAAGTAGCTATGACAAAGGACACGGTACTTTGAAAAACTTATAGCATTTGTAGATTTTTAAGAAGTTTAGCACGTTTTGAATGGATATTTTGTAAAACAAATGCGTATTAATTGGTTTGTCATAGATATAACACTGATATGGATGATAATTTTGTTGAAACAGCGAATCATTCTTTAACTTATTTCCAAGTATGTCAATTGAATTCAGTTGTAATATTTAAATCCCACGTATTACGAATTAATAACTGTTTAGCGAATTCAGCGTCATAAATAGATCATCGTCAAAATTATAGTTTTACTATCAAATGGTTCATATGCGTAAAGAAGAAGATACCACTTAAACAGCGTTGAATAAGAAAACATACACTTATTTACTTATCTCACTTATACACTGATTTTAAAACAAACAATTTATCTAAAAAAAAAAAAGCGTATGTACACAATATTCAACAAATATTCTTGTAAGAACATATTTCAGAGTTGAAACTTCAAAATTTATACTTGGTTTAAACAAGAGGGTGAAGATGACAACCTCGTCTCGTAGAGCTGCTATGGTGGTTTCTCATGATGATAATTTCGACGAAATATACAAAGAACGGTTTAGGAAATATTGCTTGTTGCTGTCAAAGGTATGCTCTCTTAATTTTTAACAATAATTGTTCACTTTCAGTAATTACTTGTGGTATATTTAAGGACTGGAAATGAATCAATTAAGCCAAAATGAATATTTAAAATAAGAAATTTGAAACATATAAATTTAAAAATTTCTTGTTTGAAAAAAGTTGCTATACCAACGAAGTTATGGTTTCATGACTTCTAAAGGACCAGCGTTAAAGTTTGGAGAATTGTTTTTGATTGTCTCATATATGGAAAGTAATTGCTTTATATATCAAATTAATAAAATTATGTACTATGCTAACTTAAGATATGTAGATTTAGCATACAACTAATTAGTAACATTTAGATTTCAAATAAAATAAGTTTTATGAAATTTTTTTTCTGGGAAAGATTCTAAAATAAAAGTATATCAAAGTATTAAATAAATAAATACTCTAAAATGTTTGGAATGGATTTCTTTTTTTTTTCTTTCATTCAATTTTGTAGAATTATATTTATGGTGGAATTGGTAAGATGATGAACATGTTACCATGAAATCTAAAGTTGCTATCATGCAGATTAGAACCAGTGATCACCTGTCTCTAATCAAGACCACAAATCCACCAACAAGCTAGTAAGAATAAACCCTTAACGATTTGTTCAAACCAGCAGAGTCTTTATTACAAGTTTTAGGTCAAATTGCATGATTTATTGAACGAAGATTCGCAAACTAAGTTTTTCTAACAATATTTCTGAATAAAGAAACAGTTTGTCTTTTTTATCCCACCCCTATAACAAAATTTTGAGACCTTTTCCTAGAACAAATATTCATAGCAAAATAATTTCTTTCTAAGAACATGTTAGGATAAGGTTAAGTTGGGAGGTCAAAATCCTCATTCACAAAGTCTCACAATCTTAACGTGAAGATTTTTATTTAAAAATTAATATGACAGTGTTTTATTCTGTGTTAAATAATGCCTCAAAATAAGACATTATTTACACTTTACTGGTAGATCATGTATTGCTGGCTCATGCTACACTCATATTTTACTGGCTGCCGAGTGTCTTTTTTTTGCTTACAAAATATTTATAACGGACTCTCGATTTTTTTCCAGGAGAAAGAATTGATGCAACGAATGGTATGTTCAATATTATTTTATTTCCTCGCTCAATTATTTGACAAATGTTTATCTAAAGATAAATACAAATCATTATTTTAAAAATTTATTTTTAAAATTAAAATCTTTACGTAAGTTTGCTTGACCCAGGGAATGATAACATGCATATATAATGGCGGCAAAGTAAACAAAGATATTCTCCTTGTAGCTAATTACACTTAAGGTGATATTAAAAAAAATTAACATGTGAGGGCAATTGGTAAAGTTGATAATGGTTTATCAGAAGCTCTATGTTTTAAATCTCTCATAAGCCATTCGATTATTTCCATTTTTGAGAAAACGTGCACATGTAAAGGGTGTGGTGGGTGTGTGGGTGTTTCAAAAATCATGATATGTTCAGTTTTAATCCAATTATGATGGGAGATTTATAGTTGAGATAAAATTCACACACAAATAATCTCTCTTATTGCCAGATTTTTTTTTTATGTATTCAACTGGAACTAATGGATTTACATATTTTTGGATGTTTTTCAGAAATTCGTCTTTATTTAGAGCGATGTAAGAACGAGAAGCTCGACCCTGAACAATTCAAATTGTAAGTATGCATTAGCTATGGTTATGAAACATTCAAACTGTTATTCCCTCATTGCCCAATGTTTTGAAGGATTATAGCAAATTTCCACTCTTCTGAATACTTAAATACTTTGTGTTGACCAAGCTAAAACCATTATAGTGGTTTATAAGTACTCCCCTAAATAAGTACTCCCCAGTACTTATTCACTAGTCAATTATTACTCCCTCTAGTTAATAAGTAATCCCCTGGAAAAAAAGACAAGCTTTTTATTATTATATACAATATGTCTAGACACATCTCTATGGTGAAATGTATATGTTTCTTTTGTTCTTCTTAAGTATTTCGAATGGTTTTATTTTCATTAATTTTGTCTAAACACAATACAATTCAAATAAACTATTAAAAGGAAAGAGAAGAAAACGCGGCAACGAGAAAAAAAAATTTTCTAATTAAAACGTAGCGAGTGAACATTCGATCATATCTCATATCTCAGCAGCATGACGCATCACGTTGATTTTTGCTGTAATCGAAAAGTATTTACGACTAAAAGTCTGAAATTAATAAAGATAAAGGGAAAAAGACAATTTTCCGGAAAGCTTGCCTCTCATTTGATATTGTCAATGGCCAATTTATGTGTGAAAAGACAAGGTTGGTATATTTTTGGTAAACTATAACTAAAGCTATAAGAACAGACATTCCTTATTTTTACATATTTTACCATATTATTTTTACATAAAACAATTTTACCTGCTGAAATGCCATGTTTTTATAGTTCTAAAAGTTTCTTGTTGGGTTTCTTAAATATTTTGGCGCAAACAAATGTTCCTTATCAAATCTTGTGCAGTATTAAAATTGTTTTTCAAATAAAATTCGAACGCTCAAAATTTAATGACGGATTTAAACATTTAATTGTTTGTAGAGACTATTTTTCAAAATGGTGAGAAGCGAAACCTGTTAAAAATAAAACAACCTCTTCAATTGCGCAGTTACTATATGAAATCATATGTCGCCATGGTTGCATCAAAATACAAATCAATGATCAAGGGAAGGAGTTTGGTAGTGAAGTGGGCAAAAATCTACATAGAATGACTGTCACTGAACAACGTCTGACTTCCTCGTGTCATCCGCACTCCGATGGGGTATGCGAACGTCAAAATCGAACTATCAAAGACTCATTGGTAAAGATTCTTGATCAGAATGCCACTGTTTGGTCATATTTTATCGAAGAAATTTTGTTTGCACATAGAGTTAGTAAACAAACCTCCACAAAATATTCACCCTTCTTCCTTATGTATAATAGAGAGCCTATTTTACCCATTCACATTAAGTGTAATTTGATCAATGATAGTGATAAAAGTGACTAGCCTTTTGACAAAGAGACATTTGATGCCATTCTAAATATTGCGTTCATCATTAGAGAAGAAGGTCATCAAAATTAAGGAAAAACCTTTTAATCTGTACAACAACAACAGCAACGCGATTGCAATCGACGTCATGAAGTGCCAAAAACAACCAAGGTTGGCCAAAAAGTGCTTCTGATAAATCAAAGAAAGGGAAGACAGAAAAGGTGGAAATTTACTTTCAAGTGGCTCGGTCCATATATGGTTGATAAAATATCAAATAAGAATCTTTGCACTTTGATTAACAAAAAAGGAAGTCAAAACAAAACGAAGTACAATATCTCTTTATTGAAAGTATACGCGGAACCTCCATCTCTTTCGGATGAAAAGGACGTTGTGGTGAATGATGAAGAATCCCCACTGATGAAAAAATTTATTCTTCTCCTACAATGAACCAGCAACCTCATGTTAATGAAGAAATCTGTTCTTCCACGCCAATCGATCAGGAGCCTCCTGTTATTGAAAAATTCGATTCCTCTACTCCTAGCGAAAAGCAGCTTCTTAACCTGCCTCTTGAATCTTAAAAATGACCTTGATTGATGAAGTGATAACCTCCAAGAACGTAGCAGGAAAATATTCATCCATATCACGTACCTGCTCAAGTTTTAATAAAATAGTACAAAGAAAAAAGATTTACTTCTTCCCCGCATTTACATCAAGTTTTCAGATAGTGTATTAGAGAGTTTACCTCGATGGAACAATATGACAAAGTGAGTGTTCGAAAACTAATAAAAACGTTTGGCACCGTAAGTGGAGTTGGGGCAACCTTATCTAAACTTATCGATGTTAAAATCTGGAAATCCGCATGGCTTATCATTCATCAAATAAAATTTTCATGATTTACAGTCGAACGTAGCTACTGGAAATCCTCTGCAAAGGTAATCTCAGTTGTAAATGAAAGTACGACAGTTGATGAGTGCAAAGATAATTTTTGGATAAAATATCATTTTTATCACCTGCAAATCGAGAACGAGCAAATTCTTCAATTACCTACCTCATGATTAAACGATCCAATAATGGATGCCGCCCAAAAATTTATTTGTAAAGAGCTAGGTGCCGATTCCGATTACCAATCAGTACTAAATGTACAAAAGCTGACAAACACCATTTCGCACGGTTACTAACGATCATATCGAACTTTTACATGATGGTTTGAGTCACTGGATACTAACATTCTGCTCTAACGGTCGAATACAGATTTGCGACAACATTAATAAAACAACTACAAGTCGTGTCGTCAAAAAGTGCTTGTACTTTGTACAGAAAGTGTAATAATTCAATGATCAACTCTCTTCATGTACTGAAACAACTGGATGGACATAACTGTGGTCCATTTGCTGTAGCCTTTGCTGCAGAACTTTTGGATGGTAGTTCACCCAAGGAAGCTCAATTTGACGTCAAAAAAAATGAGAGCGCCTCTTATTAAGTGTTTAAAAAAGCAACATTCAACACCATTCCCTAAAGTGGAATAGTGTTTATCAAAGACTTATCTATAACATATCTATAACTTTGTTTTTTTTTTATAAAGGCCATTTACATAGCAGAAAAATGCATAAGTGCAAACCAAAGATATATCTTTTTACCCCATCTTATTACGAGTCTGCTAAATATACATGCAAAAGTGCTTACACGTGCATTTTGCTATATCGTTAATTTAAAATGGTCACGGTGCCAACTTTCATTAAAATATGAGCACATTAAGTTTTTGGGACCAAATTGGACTAAAAAGAAAAATGTGGCAATTAAAATTGTTACCATTACATTCAATTTGGAGCATATTCAATATTTGAGACTAAACTGACTTTAAGTCAGTAAAATTAACGATATATAGCAAAAAGCTCGTATAAGCACGTAAAGCGCGTACATTTAACAGACTCTCTAATTACCTAAGTAATGAAATTTTCGCATATATATAAATAAATTTCGTTAAATTCCAAAATTCTAGGGGAGTAGGGAGTACTTATTGACTAGTTAATAAGTACTGGGGGAGTAATTATTACCGGGGAGTCATTATAGGTTACTACATCGTAACATGATTAAACATGCTTCGTTTATAAAATGTCTGATCGGATTGTAAAGAACTCGATTCAACGTTCAAAATAGACTCTACTGATCTAAATTTAATTTAATCTAGAATTACACAAGAGAAATTTTAAAATGTTCGACATTTGTTCTTTTCACCTTTAGCGAATTCAATTAGTTTTCTAAATCGTTTAACAGGCGATAACTTAACACCCAGAGCCGAAAGCCCTTTTCTAAAACTTAAAAACACGGCATTCCTAAAATACAGGGTGTAAAATACAGGGTGTAAAAACCAGCATGAAATGAGAAGAAAAATTTGATTTTATTTTTGACAGATTTTCCTCTTAAAATTTATTAAAAGATCAATGCAAAAATAGAAATTTTGTAGGTTTCTTATAATACCTCAATTAAAAAAAAAAAAAAAACATTTTTAGATGAACTACGCAGAAGTTTACAATTTCCGGAAAGCTACAACCATGATAAATTCGATGAAACATTTCTAATTCCCGATAAAAACCTGTCAATATCTTTAAAAGATTTGAGAATCAAGCACCAAACTGACTCGTCCGAACACGTCATAAGAAAGTTGTCAACAAAATATGAAGACGAGTTAGACGGAAATAATGTTGAGGATGATGATGAATTTGGCAGGAATGAGAAACTAAACAGTTGTGACAGAGTATATCATCGGAAAGGAGTTAGAGATGATGATATGAGCAGTCATACAACTTTTAAAAAACATTCGATTAAACATTCGGTTAATAACACTACCGTTATGAAAGCAGAAGGTAAACCGGAAGAAAATTTAGATAGACATTCCAAACAGTCATATAAACGGTTGAAAAATGAAAGTAGAAAACAATCTCGCGGAAGTTTTGAAGAACTAAACATATCAACGCGGAAGAAAAGCATCCATAGAGAGTGTTCAATAAATTTCGAAGAAGACAAAGACTTCTTAATTTATAGGAGTGATTCTAATTCTAGCGGTGAGGAAAATATTGCTTTATTTGGATTATTCCGTCGAAAGTCAAGCCTACCCCCTGAAAATAGCTTTCATTATTCTCATAGCTTTGAACAATTAAGTGAGTTAGCAAAGAGGAAAAATTCGCTGCTCGGATTTAAAAGTAATGCTTTGCAAGATTCCTATTCAAGTAAAAGCAAATTGGTAACGTCATCACTGGGAAATCTTCACGATGACAATGTTAGGCATCTAGAAATAAATAACAACAAGCCTAAAGTAAGTGTGATTATTTATTGGGTTAATAATAGTTATACTTTTTCTACAACGTATTTCTGCTGCAAAAAAGTGATTTTCGACTTTTGATACTTCAGATTAATTCTCGTCCTAAAAGATATTAGTCAAATCTCACGCAGTAAGCCAATAGTAACTGGTCTAAAATTATTTGCCGAAGGAAACTTAGGCTAAGTACTTACCATTTCGGTTTTTAGGCTGTTTGGATGTTTTTAAATATGGTTTGCTCTTAGCAGAAGCCATGCTCTAACATTCATTTTCAATTTTTTTTTGATTTTTATCTTTTGTATGAGAATGTTTCGAACTAATAAACTGCTCTTTCCAACCCTTTACACCTTTTACAAGAAATATAGCGGATTTTTTTGTTTAATCAGAAATCCTGCGAGCAGCATAGTTCTAAAGGCAAACTATTTTTTAATTCTAAAAGTTGTTTACAAGGTATCTTAAACTTTGTGAAAAAACAAAGGTTTGCTTTTGATAAAAGATGACAAAAATACTTAAGATTTCTTTATTGTTGATAGAGCTTTTGTACTAAACCTCTTATCAATTCACTTTATAGAAAATATGCCACTAGACCAACTTTAAAATGAATGTATCTAGTCATTAAAAACCACATCAACTTCATTGGAGTCAACAAATTTTATATAATCTTCAGATTTATCAGCCTGAATGACAAGACACTCGTTTAATCTTTTATCGTATCATGTAATGATTTTAAATAAAAAAACCCGCGGGAAATGATTCTATCTGTAGCAAGTTCTAAACTTTCTTCAAAATATCTGTACTTTGCAACTTCATCCTTTTACTTCATCAGTTGGTTAAAAATGTCACCCTCCAATAAGTAACTGAAGTTCGAACTTGCTTTTTTGTTTGATTTGTCTAAACTTATGTTTTTTTGCTCTAACCATTGGTTCAGTTAATTATTCATTTCAACAACTTTTTTAACCATTTTTCTAATGCTTGACACTCGTGATACGCATAACACTTATAGGAGGAATTCCGTGCAACAGTCTGTATGGAAAATGCCAACCTTTGGTAGATAGGTCGGTAGTTCATTCTTTAATTTGAAGAATTCTTCATGCAACGTATATTACTTATTTTTAAGTTTTTCCTTTCTTTTTAGTCGTTTTAATTTTATTCCATATTTACAAATTAGGAAACTTTTCTTCTTTCTTCAGCACGATATTTATTTTTCTATTATTTGCACGTAATCAAATAAACGAGGTATTATCAAAGTAAACGACATCATAAAAGTAAACGAGAGTATAATTGTAAACGAGACCATAACAGAAAGCTTTTTGATCGCATCATCTAATTTACTCTAAAGCCTTATGGGTATCAAATTAATATTGTAATGGGTCGATTTTGTTATCCTAAATTGTGTCACTCTCCCTATAAAGGTGTATATTTTTACCTCATTACCCACGTCACACTCAAACGTGCGTTTAATTAAATATATAGGGCTTAGCCTAGCGATTGGCTTTGAAAGAAAATGATTTAATGATTACATCACCTGAACAAATCAACCAAAAATACACTTTTACGTTTCTATATAAAATTATAATTTTCGAAATAATAGGGGATGTATATCACCTAGCAACAGTATAATAGGGGATATATACCACATAGCAACAATATCATAGGAGATATTTATCACCTAGAACTTGAAATTTTTGAAAGGTATGATAAAATACTCTGCTATATAATATTGTAACTAAATATCTTTTTTTATTCAAACAGACATTGAGATCATCCAACGAAAGTCTTGAACGTCGACTTGCAAAAGCACGTTTAAAATCTTTGAAAAGAACGGAAGTTATGCGCCAATTAGATGACGACTTTACTAAGGCGAACACGCTGATAAAAGAATACAAATCAACGGATAATCTCACAAAATGATGAATTATACAAAATAACAACTTTTTTTTTATCAATACCTAGCTAATAACTTATGATGAAGTTTATCCAGCGACTTGCTTGATGTTAAAAACTCACAAATAAATTTTTATGATACTTTAAATGTCACACTATCCCAAAAAAAAGCTATTATTCTTTAATGGCGCAGTTTTATCCCAAAAAAAATCATCTTTTGTAGGCTAAAACCAAAGAACCAACTGTAATCACGTAAAGCGCGTTTGTGTAAAGCATAATTTCCGGGCATTTGGATAGGTTGAATATAAAAATTCATTAAAAAACCAGCTGATAGTTGGATTTAAGAAAACTTTTGAATATTTATGCCCGATTTACTCCATAAGTTTTTAAAACAAAGCAGTATATTCTCTTCAAAGCTTTTTAAAGCAACATTTTCCTTTTTTCATCAACGAGTTTCATGGTTTCATTTATTTCTTAAGGGTATGCAAGAGTGTATACGGGCATGCAAAGGCATACAAGAGTATAAAAGGGTATATAAGGGTCTACAAGGGTATAAAAGGGTTTATACGAGCATGCAAAGGCATACAAGAATATGTAACGGTATGTAAGCGTATAAAAGGGTATATAAGGGTATGCAAGGGTATTTAAGGGTATACAAGAGTGTATAAGTATATATAAGGGTATACAAAGGTCTACAAGGGTATATCAGGGTAAATAAAGGTATGCAAGGGCATATAAAAGGAAACGGTGAAAAAAGCTAAACTCTTTCAAGAGTTTACTTATACTCTTAATTTTCATTGACTTTCTTTTTTTTGATGTTTTGGAGTAAAATTGCTAACAATCTTCTTTATTTTGTTTTTTTTAATTTTTTTAATTTTATTTTATTTTATTTTGTTATTAAAGAAACTTATGAAACTTATTTAGTTTAATGAACCTTTACACATCATAGATTCTTTATAAATATAATTTAGAAATCTTTTTTATGTAACAGGTTTTTAAGTCTTAAAAAAATCTCTAAGTTTCTCGTTTACAACAGATCTTCAGGCAAATAAAAAAACGCTCATGCATTAGAGCAGCCTATGCCTTTATACCCTCCTGAGACAAAAAATTCCAATTAATACAGCTTTCATATTTAAATTTGGGAAA
This sequence comes from Euphysa ruthae, assembly GCA_035046665.1. Lineage (NCBI taxonomy): Eukaryota > Metazoa > Cnidaria > Hydrozoa > Anthoathecata > Corymorphidae > Euphysa > Euphysa ruthae. The sequence goes on along the minus strand of JAUZNK010042197.1, from coordinate 4,195 downwards.
AAAAATTTTGTAACATTTAATTTATTATTTATCGTTATAATTTTAATTTTTTATATTTGGAGGGAGTACGAGAAATTTATGATGAAATATATTTACTTTCATTCATCTTAATTTTTAACGTACTAATAAAGAAAAAAAAAGTTATTTGAGCATAGTCTCATGTTAAAAAAATATATACCTTTAAAGTCAGAATCTTCAGAGGGCAGCAGATGCCAATTTAAAGAAAACCTATGTTTGAATGCATTTCATGCTATTTGGTTTATTCCAAAATAACTCTTTTGGCCAACACTTTCTTTTTTGTGCAAAAAGATTCGGCATGCGTCAGAAATTATGATTTATGTCGATAGAAAATTTATTATAGTTAGTTAGTTCTTCATCTTTTGATTTGTGGAATGACTTTTAGAAATTTTTCCTTAAAAAAAATTCAGGAAAAAAGTTGCATAAAGAACATGTCATAATGTTTCCATAATAAACATGGATGATAAACAATAAAAAAGTACTAACAAACCAAAAAATATAGGAGCTAGTTTGATCAGGAAAACAATTATTCATCAACCCAATGTGGATTTCATTCAAAATCCCATCTGGGTAATTTATATTTGCAAGTAACTGCTTCCATATAAATACAATAACATCTGATCGTAATACATGATACATACTTGAGCGCATGTTTACAAGGCGGAGATGTCGATAAATCAGGAATTTCATGTTCTCTAGTTTGCTTCTTTTTTTTTTATTTAAATATTTTTGTAATGAATGTCGCCAACAGATTTACAACGGCTTCCATACAAAATTCAAAAATATTCGTCAAATTTATTGCTAAGGTTTTCATCAATAACGCAACTCTCTCCTAATTTAAAAAACCTTCCTTTAAATTTGTTGTTAGCTGATATTTTCCAACACTTAGCTGCTTGTTTCTTAAAAAATGACGAGTTGTAGTCATTGCCTGTGAAAGCATGAAAACTAATGAGAACGTCTTTTATATCTCTTCTACAAATTCGTAATTCATTCGCAAGCCAAATTAAATTTTGATTTTGACTTGCACCAGTAACGATGAAAACTCTCTCACAAGCAGTTTGGTTGGAAATAATTATGTCAGTGTCTCTTGAAGGTGATAGTATAATGACATTATTACTTTGATTCGTATCTAAAAAATCTCTAGCATTCAGGAAAAACTTGGTACCCACTTTCTTTTGGTTAGATATTAGAGTTTCATTATCTAGCAAACTAGTCAAGTTTAAAACTTTACAATAGTTTTCCATAGACACAACAATCTCATTTGTTCAGGACATGTTTAGCATTTTAACACGATTTGATATGATAACTTCGAACAACACGTCGATCATCCTTGTTTTATTTTCTTCGCTTGAAAGGGATTTATTAAAATCAGGAGGAATCCTTGATTTATATGACTTGATCAAAATTTTCTTCAAAAGCAACTCTCATCGTTTTTTCTCTCAATTCGATGAAATTACTAACGTAGGTATCAGCTACAACTTATGATCTTTTGTAGTTTGTTGGTAGTGTTTTTATTAGACGAAAAGCCAATTCTTCAAATGTATCTGGAATATTTCTAAGTGTATGTTTAGCTGCCATTAAACGAACAATATATGATGAAACTCTTGATGTTATATCATGGGGTTTTTCTCCATTTGTTGTTTGTGGAATTATCTTAGTTAGTTCGCTTTTGTTATTCTTCCACATGATAACATAAGCACTCTAAAGACTAAGTAGTATGGGTGAAAGTGGGTGAAGCTTCAAGGCTTTTTCAAAACCAATGGCTTTGCCACTTTGTATTGGCAAAAGAGAGGCTTGGATAAAATATCACGAACAACTGAAAAAGACATTGAAATCTTGTCGTTTGCTACAGTTTTTGTTAATTTGCTGCTTTTAAGCAAAAGCAGGTCGGTTTAATGGTTTATGCAAGAGTTCGTTTGCTGGATTAAGTAAGCGATGCTCTCGAAATTCCAATATGCCTTAGAGACAATAGTTCATCGGCTGAATCCATGGATAATGATGGAACTAATAATAATTAGCATAGTTTTAACTTCAATCCCAAATGTTAAACACTTTCGTTAGACAATAACAGCTGTGATGGCCCCTATGCTTTTTATATACCTGGTTCTCTGTAAATCCCACCTTAATCGCTTAAAGCATTTGAATTTTTAGCCTTTTCTGAACGGCTTAGGCACCATTTCAAAATTGAACTTTCATTTGATGCAAAGTTTAATCCCCCGACAGTCTTTGCATCACGATTGATCGTTAGCTCCCCTATTCGCTCAATAGCTATAAGAACGTTATGAGATTCTTCAGCAAGAACTGAAAGTGTTTGTTTTTTGGAAAATTTCTTTTAACCCAGGATACATTTCATCAGCTATCAACATAAACGTTCATAGTGATCATAATTTGTTTTGTTAAGTGCAATGAAATATGGAAGAAAATATTTCCAAGAAACCAGACGTAGATTCTAATCATTTACTTGTACTAGAGTATGGCCGAAATGCTGTATTTTCATCATGTCTAGATAAATCATACAGTCTTGAGCTGTTTTACTGTATTCACCATTTATTTCTGACTTGGTTTTTAAAAGGTTCATAACCATCATTTGCAAAATTTCTAAATGAGTGTAAATACTCACTTGTGTACGATTCTGGATCTGCTGAGAGTGACAGCAAATGATCAGGGATAATTGGTGATTTTTCATATATACATATCGTGATACCAGCAGTATTTTTAGCAGTTTTTTATTATAAGATGACGATCATTAATTGTTGGAAAGTTTGGTATCTTATTAAATAACTTTTGTTCTTCTAGACCTATATTTAGGAAAGGGTAATCAGAGGGAAAGTTTGTCCCCTAGACTAAACGAGAAAAAATGAAACACTAACAATGTATTTGAATAGCTTACAAGATCTATGAACAGAGGAATTTTTGAACTATGAAAACTCAACGAAACTTCAGAATGAAATGGCATAGTATTAATGATTCTTAGTTAATACGTTGAAGTGATAAAATCTTATAAATATCGATTACCATTTTGATCCCAGATCTGACAACAGTAACTCATATGAGGCGAGAACAAAGCAAAATAAAGTGAACGAATAGTACTAATATTAACATAGTGACATATTTTAGAAAGCATATTTTTTGATCTGTTTAGTTTAATCAGTTTATCAGTATGAGATTTTCATGACAAGTACTCGTCAATCAAAATTCGATGTAGATTAGTTAATGGAGAAACTTTTTTTCCAATTAACTTAATCATCGAAAATCCAGAAACTTCTAGTCTACTAGTTTTACGGAAAATTATGAATTCAGTTTTGCTAATATTCAGAGAAATACTGTTGGCGTTTAACCAGTTATTAACACCCTTAAGGCTATAATTTACTTTTCACTCAAGATTTTAATCGATTTATTGATGTATAAAAGGTTTATAATTTTAACAGAAAGGTTTAAATCATTAATATATATTAAAAACAAAAAGGGAGCCAGGACGGAGGCTTGGAGAGTCCAAATTGAGCACAGTTAACTGAAAAATTTAAACCGTTAATTGATAAAAATTGCTTACGGTTGTTTAAGTGAGAGAAAAATCGGTTATTTGGAATACCAAGGTCAACATAATGCCCCAGTTTTGCAACTAAGATATGGTATACAGTGTTAAATGCTTTTTTTGAATCAGTAAAGATACCGCAAGCGAAATAGCCATTATCGAGAGCATCTCGTATTGTTTCAGTTATGCTAATAAAGGCATGAAAAGTGTCGAATGTGTAGCTCAAAAGCCAAACTGAAGATCAATGAGACAGTTATATTCAAGAAACTATGTTTCTCAAGAAGCTTGCTAATATTTGATATTAAAGATATAGGTCTATAATTGTCACAGCTAAGTTTAGAATCTTTTTTAAACAAAGGCATAGCAGAGGAGTATTTAATATTATCTAAGAATACCCCAGTTGAAAAAGATATATTTAATTTCGCTAAAATAGTTTAAACTTCGTTAAAAACCTTAAGAATACAGGTTGGTATACTATTAGGGCCAGAAGCTTTCCCTCTTCCTAAGTTTGAAATAAGTATGGATTTTTCAGTTGCATTTGTAGGAAAAATAAAGAATTTTTGAATGTTTAGGTTTTTTATATATCGTGAAAACTTAACAAGAAAGAAATGTAAGGTTTTCCCAATAATCGAGGGGCAAGAATTT
>JAUZNK010042186.1:0-17009 GCA_035046665.1 Euphysa ruthae | reverse complement strand
CGTGCTTTCACATGTAAATCCTGGGATTGATGTACAAACTGTCATAGATTGCACTGTTACGAAAACCATAATCGTTATTGTGAACTTGATATTTTCCATATTCTATTTTAAAATGTAAAAGAACATATTGAAATTACAGGGCCTCTCAACGCATAATATATATATATAATATATATATGTATAATATATATTTATTCACATATCGTATATGAATATATATATATTCTTATACGAGATGTGAATCTTCAAAACTTAGAAAGGGTTAAATAAGGAACTGAAAATTACAACCAAACGAAAAGATTACAAAAAATAAAGAATCACATCCATTGAAACTTCCAGTGATCATTTTAAAAGCTATAGGTTTGATCCTTTCTTTCAAAATAAAAACAGCTCAGGAAATCGTTTATTTAATTTAGTAAATGTAATGGAAACAATCAAAAGCAATCTATCAGACTCGCTTAAACAAGAAGAATTCCTAAAATTTAAAGATATTTCAGAAAACGTAGGAAAAAATGTTTTTCAAATCAAAAGAATAATTTAAAATAATCAACAAACCCAACAATAAACTCTGTGAAACATTCTGTTCTGAATTTACGTTACTCTGAATCACCAACCTATTAAAACATTTTTCTAAACATCGCATCACAATTTGTACAGACAACAAAATCAATTCCTTAACTTGATATTATACGCAACACCAAATCTTCTGCTTCAAAGTTAGTGACATCTTGGTTTAGTTCACTTTTGGTAAAAAGTGATTTCTCAGAAAACCATGGAAAAATAAATCTTGGCAATTATACGCCAATATGACAACACACTATTTGAAAAAAAAAAAATCACTACAAGCGAGTAAAAATGCGTTTAAACTGCCCTTTGGTGCACTCAATTCTAGGTTTCCCTATTTGTTAATAGAATTATAAGTCTAAGCATGGCAAATAAAAAAGAATTCTCTCTTTGCTAGATCGAAGGGATGAAAGTGGCAAGTCCTTACTCGTTTGGGAATATCAATATTTTTGCAACTTTGGTCAAGAAAATCACTATAACACTATGTGTTAAATGTTTTTTCTAAAATTTGATAAAAGTCTCACATAATATACCTACCAACATGTTTTTTGCCTTTTCGCATGTGTAACTGCCTGCCTGCTTGCTTGCTTCATTTTTTACTTGCTTCAAAACTGACTGAATGAATGACCGGCTAAATGCCCGACTGACAGACCAAAAAACTGACTTTGTAAGTATCTGTCTGACCCAATGACTGACTGAATGACTGAAATATAAACTAACTGACTGACTGATAGACAATGTGATTGTCTTACTGGCTGATTGACAGACTGCTGACTGACTGACAGAATGACTCACGTACCTACTGGATAACTGTCTGTATGCCTGAATGACTGACTGTATGACTCTCTGAAAAACTGACTGTCTCACTCACCGACTGAGAGACTGACTGAACGACTGACAGACCGACTAACTAATTGATGACCGAATGACTGACCGACTGACGGACCGACTAACTCACTGATTGATCTAATTACTGACTGACCGAATGAAAGACTGTCTGTATGACTGACTGTGTAACTAATTGACAAAATGTCTGACTAAATGACTGACTGACTGATTGACTGGCAGAATGGCTGACTTATTGACTGACTGACTCACTTAATGATTGGCTGAATAACTGACTGAATGTCTGGTTTTTTCACAAACCGACTGACTGACTGGCAGCCTAACTGACTTACTTACTGACAGTCCGATTGACCGACTGACCGACTGACTCACTGACTGACTGGATCACTGGCCAACTGACAGTCTGACTGACTGATTAACTTACAGAATGGCTGAAAGAATAATTGACCGAATGACCGGCGTCTGATTTGCTGACTGACTGACTCACTTAATGACTGACTGACTGATTGACAGACTGAATGACCAAAATGACTGACTAATTTTCTGACAGTCTGACTGACTGACAAACTGATGCACCTAATGAATGACTGAGAATGAGAATTTTATATTTTACGTGGGGAACCAACAAATTGCCGAGACAATATTTCCAGATGGGCCCACCTAGCGGGTTTTGGAGTACTTAGATCGCCGTTTGCTTCTACGAAATTCGCTCAACCAAAAAACTCGACCAATTTGAGCTAGCGTTCCATTACGCAATGTGTTTTGCTCACAGAAACTCAGAGATAACATGAAAATAAGTTTCCACCCGATGTGGGACCCAAATTCGTAACAATTCGTTCTGTAAAAAAACGTCCTACCACTGTGCCAATTCTGCTTTCTGAATGTCTGAATCATTGGCATACTGACTCAAGAAGTCACTAACGAACTTACTGTCTGACTGGCTCACTGACACGCTCACTAACTGACTCACTGAAACACCGAAAGTCTGACCGACTGACTGACCGATACAGCGACTTTGATTGACTGACTGAACGACTAAATAACTGTACGAATGATTAATTTACTGTCTGATTGAGTGACTCAATGGTTAGTTGACTGAATGAATGAGCGGCCGACTGTCTAACTGAAAATTGGACCGACTGAGTGTCTGACTGACAGACTGACTAACAGACTGGCTGAATGAATGACTGACTGACTGACTGACAGAATGATTGACCGACTGATTGACTGACTGATTGACTGACATACTGACTGACTGTCTGAGCGACTGACTGAGTTAATTTACACATACTGTTTGAATTACTGACTGTTTACCTGACTAAATGACTTATTCAATGACTGCTTTACTGAATGGTTTACTGACTGGTTGCTTGACTGACTGACAGGTTTATTCGCTAACACACTTAATGACTGACAGACTGATTTACTAACTGTCCGACTGACCGATTTACACATCAAAAAAGTAACCGATTGAATCTCTCACAAAATGGCTGATTGACTTACTGACATACTGACTGACTCATTGACTCACTGAAGCATTGCCGTGCTGAACCACTGAATGACTGACTGACTCAAAAACTGACTCACTGACTGAGTGACTCACTCAACCACTGACTGACTGGACTGGCTGAGTAACTGACAGACTGACGGAGAAAGAGAGAAAATGAGAATGTTGTATTTAACGTGGGGAACCAACGTATTGCTGAGACAATGTTTCCAGATGGGCCCACGTGGCTGGACAACTCCACTTAAAGTCAGTCAGACAGAATGACTGTCTGACTGACTGATTGATTGACTCATTGTCCAGACTAACTGGCTAACTGGCTGAATGACTAAATATCTGACTGACTGTCTGACTGACTGTCCGGCTAAACATCAGATTATTTGATTGAGTAACTCTCAAATTGATTGTCAGACTGACTGAATGACTGTTTGACAATCCGATTGACTCACCGACTGACTCACAGATTGACTAGATCACTACTGACCCATTTATTGGCATAATGTCTGACTGATTGGCTGAATCAATAGCTGAAAGAATGACTGACCGAATGACTGACTGACTGCTTGATTGAAAGACTGAATGGCTAAAAAACAGAATGAATAAATGATTATTTGAAAGACTGACTGAATAACTAACTGATAGACTAAATGACTTATTATTGATTGACAGTTTGACTGACTGACTGACACACCGACGCACCTACTAAATGAATGACTCAATAACTGAATGACTGACTGACAGAATCATTGACTCATTGACTCAGGAAGTCACTGACTCAATGACGCTCTAAATGTCTGACTGACTCACTGACTGACTCTTTGTCTGACTCACTAAATCACTAAAAGTCTGACTGTCTGAGTGACAAAAACTAACTGACTGAACGACTGACATTTTGACTCACTAAACGTCAAATTGACTGACTGCCTGACTGACTGACTTATTCAATGAATGAATTAATGAATAAATGACTGTCTGAACGACAGATTGAATCACTGGCTGACTAACTGACTGGTTGACTGATTGACTAGCAGCATGGCTGACTGAATTTCTGAAGACTAACTGATTGAATTATTGACTGCTTATCTAACTAACTGACTGGTTAACTGACTGATTGACTATATGAGTAACTATCTAACTGCCAAACAATCTGACTTACTGAAGACTGACTGTTTGAATAAATGAATGGCTGAAAGACCCACTGAATGTCAGAGTTACTGAAAGACTGACTGATTAACTAACTGATTGACCGAATGAATGACTAAATGACTGACAATCTGAATAACAGTCTTACTAACTGAATGACTGAGAGACTGATATTCCAACTAAATGACTGACTCACTGACTGAATGATTGACTCACTGACTGACTGAATGATTGACTCACTCACCCACTGAATGAATGACTGACTGTCTGACTTATTTACTGTCTGACTAAATGTTTGACTGAATGACTGAATTACAGAATAACTGTCTGACTGGCTCTTTAACTAACTGACTGGCTCAACGACTCAATGGCTGAAAGAATAGCTGATCTACTGAATGACTGAAAGAATTACTAATGTGAGAGACTGTTTGATTGACAGACAGGCTGCTTGGCTGATAGAATGACTGACACACTGGTTCACTTACGGACTAAAGGACTGACTGATTGACTCACTGAATCACTGCTTGACTGTCTAACTAACTGAATTAATGACTCACTGACAAGATGGCTGTCTGATTTACCGTCTGATTTATTGACTGACTCTTTCACTGACTGAGTGACTATATGACTGACTGACTTACTGAATGACTGACTGATTGACTGATTGACTGGTTGATTGACTGACTTGATTGACTGATTATCTGACTCCAACATTAGATTTGGTGTTAGCCCCTATCACTATTAGACCATATTGACTTTAATGGCGATTATCACTCATGCGACTTTACTATTTTTTAAGGTGAAGATTTGCTAACTATATTTGATAAAAGGAGACTTTTTTGGAAAATGATAAGGCTAACCAAATTCGAAAGAAAAGTTTGATTTAAAAATAGATTAAAGATTTAAAGTGAAATGAAATAAGATCAGGCTTAGAAGTTTTAAATTAATTTTTTCGTAAATCTTGTTTTTATTTTAAAAATAGTTAACTTTGACTCACAAACTATTAACTATAAATAACAATGATTTTAGCTTTGATTTTATTATTATATGGAAACAAACTTTTTTCTATTTAGTGATCAGAATTGCACTCATTGTTGAGAAACAATCTTTTCGATATAGAAGATATCAGTTTATATAAATGCAATATAGAAACCTGCTTGACCGCAGGTAGGCTGGAAACTTTACAAACTTATTTAGTAAATGTCATCATAGCGTAATTATGAATCTATTGTTATAACAAACAATATTGTTTTTTTTTTGTGTATAGATGTCAACATGTGAAAAATTCACTACAATAAATTTGATCCCCTTTTATAAACTTGAAATATATTTTATTGTCCTAATTTTATATCCTGACTTCTTAGGAGAAGTAGTCTATTATAGATAAAATAAACAAATTTTATACAGACACCTTTACGTTCAAAATTTTTTATGATTCAGGTTATATTAAAATCTCTTTAATTTTCTGTATTTTTTGCAGAAGGACGAACTCTTGACGCAATAGATTTGGTGACAACCAAATTTTTATTATTTTCATCGAAGTATTTTTTCTTTTCTATAACTTGATGTCGCTAGTAAAAGATAAACTTCAGTCTATTATCAATGCTGTTAGTATAGTATAAACCTTTTGTAACAGTTATTAGAATCAGCTGCTATGAAGTTCAGCCATCAGATATAACGTCAAACAGTTTTCTAGTGGGAGTTTGACTTAAAGGCTCGTATGTGGAAAAAAAAATCTGAAATCACTTCATGACTTAAATGCACTCGGAAAAGTGTTAATAGTAAAAGCCAATTAACCTTAATGCATGAGAAGTTTTTTAGGACAATTTAGAATTGTGTCATCATTTAAAATTCTATCTGCGTTTTGGGAGTGAAGGTAAATATGTTTGATCAAGAATATAGTAGTTTCCTGTAGTTGACTGAGGTATTAGGTTGATTATTAAAGCTTAAGTGAATTGACTATTTTCTGTCTTGACAGGTTGCAATTGTTGAGGAATGCAGAGATAATATTACAAGATAATTACATTTCAAAATGTACGTGTGTAATTTTTTGCAATATTTTTATGTGCAAAGTTCTTCTTTAATCAAGGGCTTTCCTTGAGTGTTTATAAATCTTTGTTAGTTCAATATTACTAGAACAACTTGGCTTATAGTGTCTTCACGTCAGATAACCTTAGTTAAGAAAAGAAAAAAAAAAAAATAAATAAAAAAAGACAACGTGGTTTCTTATTATAATGGATTATTATGATATCGAAGTAATTAATCCAAACTTTTTTTCACTATCCTTCCCGCTTCAAAGAAATATTCTATTCTATAAAATAGTTTAGCTTGAAAAATTTGAGAGTCAGTCTACTACCAATGATGCTAGTATAGTATGAACCTCCAGTAATAAATATCAGAATCAGTTACTTTGAAAATCAGCCATCAGATAAAATCTCAAACATTAGTATAAAGGCAGTTTTACTTAAAGTCTGGAATGTGGTAAAAAAAAAGCAAAAAATACTTAATGAACTAAACGACCATAAATAAAATTTGTAATTATAGCCAATTATCCTATTAGAGTGATTTTTATTAAGCCCATATAACTTATGTAGACGATTCGATAGATTATCGCGAAAAACTCACATGGTGGACACCACTTTCCTTGTGAAACAGTATTTAGATTTAATATATCTGTTTAAAGTTATCATAGAAAATCTAAAACTGTTTCATGAGTTAAACGGCCAGAAAGAAAATTAATAGTTACAGCCAATTAACCTTATTTGGTGAGATTCTTTTTATGAAAAAAAAATTTAGAAACATTGTAACCGTTTAAAAATATATCTAAGTGAAGGCATATATGGTAGATCAGAAACGTAGTAGTCTCCTCTTGTTGATTACTAAAGTTTACATGAATTAACTATTGTCTGTATTCGTCGATAAGTCAGATATCTCTACATCAAAAAAAAAGTATTTGTTAAAACATATCCAGGACAACTTTCAGCACTATAATTTCTTAATCTGTTGGATCACTGTGAAAGCAAAATAAAATACATTTGAAGTAGCAGAAAAAAAATAAAAGTCAGTCTACCATAGTATAAGTACAGTATAAACAGTATAAACCTTCAGTAACAAATATCAGACTCAGCGACTTTGAAGGTCAACCATCAGATATAACTTCCAACATGTGTTTCAAATGAATTTGACCTAAGGGCTAGAATATGGAAAAACAAAAATGTAAAATTATTTTATGAGATAAATGTGCAGAAAGAAAACTAATAGTTAAGGCAAAATAATTTAAAGTTGCATAGTTCTTACCAGAACCATTCAACTTCTCCAACAGTTTCGATAAACTATAGCGCTAAACCCCGATGGCAAAGACATTGCCCTCGTGAAAGAAAATTTAGAGCAACTTTATTCGTTTAAAATTATTTCTACGTGTAGGGATTGAAGGTAAATATGCTTGATTAAAAATGTAGTAGTCTCCCCTTGTTGATTGAGATTTAAAGTTGATAACAAAGGTTTTTTGTGAAATATCTGTCTTAATAGGTTGCAATTGTTGAGGAATACTGAGAAAATATTACAAGATAAATACCGTAAAAATGTGTATTAGTAATTCTTAACTATGTTTTCTTTTGTTGAATGCTTCTCTAATCTGCGCTCTACTTCATTGTCTACAAACTGCTATTTGTTAAATATTGCTAAGGTAACTTGCAGTATAGTGGCTTCGATACGTAAGATATCGAGTACAGAAGTATGAATTTCTTGACACACTTATTTTGTTTATAGCCAATATTAATCTCGGGATTTTGTTGTATTTTATCAAAGTGATAGCCACTCGTGATTATACGGTACAAACCACTGCCACTGCTGCAACGAGTTGCAAATGTTCAAAAAACTCTATGTAGATCAACGCTTACACGTTTTTGATGAACATATTAATTCTATTAATCTAAGCGTAAAAGAAATTCTTTGAAAACGTTATACCGCCATGTTTTGTTTTTTTTAAACGCATAGTTATAGTTACAAGGATACCTTCAAGAACGTTTGTAATAAGATTCTTAACCGATCGCAAAATTTAGCTTTTATTTTGTTAGATTATTAGCTTAGAAAAAAAGACACATTCAAAACACATAATTGTCAATGAATTTTTGTTTTAAATTGTTATAGTAATATTTTTAAGAAAAGGTGACAATGCTAGATTTTGCATGTTTTTGAAGAATGTGAGAAAAACCGATATCACAAGCAATACAGAAATAATTTAAACAATCGGTCAGTCATTTAGTCAATCAGTTGGTCAGTCAGTTAGTCAGTCAGTTAGTTAGTCAGTCATTCACCCAGCCAGCCTGCCAGCCAGTTGACTAGCCAGCCAGCCAACCGTTCAGTAAGAAATCCAGGGAATCAGTCCATGAGGTCAGTAAGTAAGTCAGTTAAAAATTCAGTCAGTCAGTAATTCATTAACAATGCCACTCATTAATTCTACCAGCGAGTGATTCATTGAGTCAGTCAGTCATTTTGTATGAGTATCAGTTTTGTCAATCAGTCACTGAATCAGTTTGTCTGTCAGTCAGTCATTTTGTCAGAGAGTTATTCAGTCAGCCAATCGGACGGTCATTTAGTTTGTCAGTCATTCATTCAGACAATCAGTGTGGCAGTTAGTCAATCAGTCATTTAGTGAACCAGTCAGTCAGTCAGTTAGTCAGTCAGTTATTTAGTCAGTGTTTCTGAAATTCATTCAGACTGTGTTAGATCTTTTTTATCTTATTTTAAATTGTTGACATTTTCATTTATTTTTTTATAATTTTTTTTTTTTTTTTTTTTTCATTTTTATATAGATACATTTATTACGAATTTGGAACACAGGACAAGGACAAACATACGCCATCTAAATCCTGCTATAATATGCTGCCCGAAATTAGATGGTGGTTTCACCGTAAGGGCAGTCAGGGCTTGATGACTGCGTTTTTAAAAATTGGTAGAGGTTCAAAAATATAACATAAACATCCCAAGAGATATTTTCAATAGAGATTGAATAGACCAGCTGTCTAAAATATTACTGCATTAAAAACACGCAAACTTCTATGGGATAATTTAAAAAATTTATTTAACAATATATTGATTGACTCTATGAATCACTGGCTGGCTGACTTAGTGTGTGACAATATATATGAATTACTGACTGAATGAATATATGACTCAATGATTCATTGAAAACTCCCTTATTTATTGACCGTCTGAGTAACTCACTGGCTGGGTGACCGGCTGATTGACTACAAGAGGGCTAAGAGAGTGTCGGGAACACCAAGCAGGTCATTGCAACTGATGCAATCCCAAACATCTGATGAAGACGATGAAGTTGATGCTCCGGCCCAAAATATCTGTGCGCATTGGACAATGGGTGATAGTGACGACCAACAGGGGAGTGGTCTCCTGAACCAAGCGATGGACCATGCTGAAAATGGAGACCATGACGAGGTATGGGATGCTTTGAACGAGGCTTGGCAACTGAAGGTCCCACACGAGAAGTTGAAGAAGATCGAGAGATACATCGCCTATTTCAAAGACTAGACCCTTCTATGCATATACAGACATGGCGCCGATTTTCATTACATTACCAAACAAGGACCACTTTGTGCTTCCAGGGCAGCGTGAGACCGGAAACTATTCGGGTAAGCTCGCAGAGACTCTCTCCTTTCCAGGCGACTGGAAAGCCTTCCTGGTGTCTGCAGACATACCTTATACCTGGTATAACGTCACGGAAAAAAAAAACCTGTTGGTCCTAATCGGGAAAGACGTCCGCTTGACCCCAGCGAACTACAACTCTGCTGCAACACTAGTAGCAGCTGTTAACAAGCTCCTCAGGCAAGACCCGGCGAACCCGACTGTATCGGTAAACCATCATACTATGAGGGCGACCGTCACGGTAACCAACGATCACTCTCTCTCAGGCACACTACTTGATTTTCTGGGTTTCCCAACTGGAAAATTCCTCGAGGTCGAAACCCACGTGAGCCCCAACCTTGTTGAGGCTAGTGGGGGTGTGAACGCCCTTCTAGTATACGTCAGCATTATCCGGAACACTGACGTAGGGTCATTTCAGGTCCCCTTGCTTGTGACAATACCGCTCGGAGATGCCAGTCCCGGTGATATCATTCACTGGGCAGCAGGAGGACCCGACTGCGAGGCGCATGTATTAAACACGCGGTTATTCCAAAGCATTGAGGTTGATGTTAAAGACACGCACGGTGAGAGCATAGACTTTAACCAATTCGACCTACAAATTCGGATCGGTATCCGCGAAATACGATGAGAGTTCCTGTAACGCTCACCACGGACACAAAAACGCGCCACTCACTCCATCAGCACTACCAGGCGGAGCACTGCCCCACTACGGGCAAGGAGGCACTGGCTTCTTTGGTGACCTTTTGGGTGGGATAAAGCACCCCAGTAATGAAGAGTGTTGTCAAGGCTGCACTCCCGATGGCTCAACAAGCCGTTTCTGCGGCCCTTACCACTAAGGGCCCCATGAAGGAGCGCCTGAAAGCCGCGGCGCAGACAGCGGCAACCAAACAGAATCTCCTAAAACTTGGTCGTGCTGGGCTCACCGCTCTGTGAGTGACGGAACGTCACTCGACGGCACTCGCGTCTCCTATGTTAGAGACGCGCACGTTTTCGGTGATACGTTACAACAATGGAAACTGTTCACGAGAAGAGCCATCTTGAAACACACCTGCCCAAGCTTACGGGCTTTTGGGTTGTCCCACCCACCCAGACCGACATCATCCAAACATACCACGAGCTGGTAGGTGCCAAAGGTGATCTCGACCACGCTAACGAGCTTTGGTGTGAGACGGGCGCTGAGCACGATTTCATTGACCTGACCGACTTTTACGTAGGGGTCAAATTTCAGGCAGTATGCACCGCCGGCAGCTATGTAGCAAATAATAACCTTGCCCTGACCAACCTGTTCGCGCATGGTTTCTTTGAGAAAGTCACGCTCACCGACAAAAGTGGCCGGGCCATGTCCAACCTCGATGAGGAACGATACCCCACCAGGCGATGCTCTTCACGCTGCTCTCGAAAAACAAAAACTGGGCCTCGAGTCGTGCAAGCCAGCTCGAGGGGTTGTATCCAGACATCCCAGCCCACTTTGAGACAAAAGCCGCACCCAACACGGGCTTTGTTGCTCGACAGGGTCTTGTGGTGGCAACGGCTGTAGGCGATTCTGCTCCCACGATAACTGTGGCGTTCTGCCCGTTCGTAGGTATGATGCACCAGAAACGGCTGCTCCTGAACGACATGGGCCTCCGACTATTCCTAGCACGAGCGTAGCCAGAATTGACTCTCTATGCTGTCACCGCAGTTGCTGGGGCTCGTATCTGGATCACCTCTGCGCGCTGGTTTGTCAAACTGGTGTAGCTGACACCTGCAGCTATAAACTTCAACATCGAACGGATCTTCAAGGAGCGTGCGCTCTACTGTTTGGATCGCACCCAGTTCTACCAGCAGCAAGAAATGGGGAAGACCCAGTTCCGGCTCAAGGACATCTGGAGTGGCCCTTTGCCCAGCCTCGTCATATTAGCCGTTGTGCGCGCTTCAGCATTCAAAGGAGCCATCGACCAGAACCCATACCACTTCACCAACTACGGGTTGACACGTTTGCAGCTCACATCAGGCTCAAGAAAGGTGCTTGAAAATGCATATGAACCCGTCTTTAACAGCACAGACGTGACGGCTCCTCTGTCGCGCGAACATACCTCTCCACATTGGAGGTCGCTGGCAAGGCTTGGGGGCACGACGGAAACCTCATCGACCTTACCTCGTATGTAGGGGGCACAGTTCTCTATGCATTTGACCTCCCAGCAGATGGGTCACAGGTCTGGTAATCTTGTTCACCGCTGCTTCCAACAAGCTGGCAAGGTCGTCGGCCGTGAGAACACGCGTCTTTCTCACCGTATCGTCACTTATATTGAACCACTACGTTAACGCCACTATAACGATACGTAAACGTAGCCATCAATTGAACATGGAGCTCCGGGCATTAGAATCATGCCTACCTACGCACCCGGCACGAATTCTTTTCTGCAGCCCCTCCATGTGCGGCAAAAACAACGTTCATCCGCAACCTCTTTCTTTACCCGAAAGCCCCCTACAAAGCGTTGTATGTGTGTGCTTACTGGTTGGATCAGTCGGCATAACGCAAGATCATAGAACCCTTCAAAACTCCAGGTTTTCCCGTGCACACATACGCTAGCATACCCGAAGATGGACTACATGTGTCTCTTCCGGTTCCTTGCCGACAAAAAGGCGATCTATGGCTTAGGTTGCAAGATCGTTTCCAGTGCATTAGATCGCTTCATAGAAGTCTACAATGACGCGACCAGCGAACAATTCAAGCCCCTCATCGTCGACCTCTCGAACGCCCACTATATAGACCCACGTCTGCGTTTTAGTTGCGGAGGATGGGACTGTATATACCCTGACGCGGGTCATCTTTAACCATGGTGAACATATTCCACGGACACTCCACCACGCCTGGTAGTTAAACACGTGGGCTAGCGGGAACAATTGGGCCTAAAAGAGACCCGGGGGAGCGAGGACCGGCTGGTCCTTCCAGTTCTAAAAGAGAAACGGGAGAGCAAGGACTCGCCGGTACTCAGGGTGAGCAAGGGCACCCAGGTGAACAGGGTTTAGCTGGCAATCAAGGGCCTCCGGACCCAAAAGGAGAGGGCGGTCAATCTGGTCCATCTGGCGAACGGGGACTATCCGGAGAGCAAAGAAAACCTGGTAAGCAAGGACCCCTGGGAGAGATAACTCTCGCCCCAAATGGTGGTCTTTCTCACAATGCAGATGGCAAGAGACTTTCTCCCTTAAGACTGCTGTATAGTGGCACAGCAAAGGGCTACAACAAGGCAATTTTGCGAGACGACGTGAGCAAGTATCGCTTCATCCACATCACCGCGGTCCATGCTGGTTCGTATAGGTTCGCTACTTTCATCCGTGCAACCCTTTCTCGGGAAGGCCCCTGGAGGTTAAAAATCAAGGATCACGTCGCTCTGAGTTTTGAGACAAGGGACCGCACCAGTATGTTAAAACCGGTGAGATGACCGATGGTCAAAAATGGACACTGCTTAGCATCTACGGGGCTGAGTGAGCATTTAGAGGCGTAGCCTTTGGCTAGTAACACAATGGAGAAGAAAGTAGACGAGTTTCCGCATCTCTACCTTCCCCTTGATGCGGTGCATCAGTGCCAGCCTGTTTCTGGGGAAGACTATAGATTAACCAAGGTAGCCCGCCTTCGGGACCAGCTAAAGGCCGAGGTTGCAGCCAGAGCGGGTCTCTATAAAAAGATTCACAGAGCGGTCAAAATCCTGGAAAGCGAAGTCAAGACCTCAGCTACGGAGGTCATATTGGGCGGAGTAGGGACGGGTCATTTTCGCGACCATCGTCACTGCGCCGGCAGTCACCATGATTCTGGGTGTTGCTGCCGGGTGTGGCCTTGCGAATGCTGGAACCAAAATTGCCACAAGCCGACCCTGAGCCAAGGCTCAAAAGTACGACCAAATCCGCGTGCTTGCTCTCGGCAAGCTTAATTTATTCACAGACCTCGTCAGCAAAGCTCTTGAAGACGGCGCGATCAGCCAGGGCGAATTCCAGACCGTCATAAGAGAAGTGCATAAGTATCACGACATGAAGAATGAAATTCGCCTTGAGGCGCACAAAAAATGCTTGGAGCGTGACGACTCGACCAAGATGGAACTGGTCGCGAGAAGCCGGAAGAAGGCCCGCCATTCCTTTATTAAAAAACTTGGGAGTGGAAGCTCACCTTTGAATTCCACAGACTCAGCGATGTTTCTCCACCGGCATATGAACCAAAATATCCACCTGCATCTATTCTAGAAAAACAGATCTGCCTCCGAGTGCAGTATGTTTCACCTGGGAATCCCCCTCCGATTGCAGTATGTTGCACCTGGAATCCCCTTCCGGGTGCAGTGTATTGTATCTGGGAATCCCCCTCTGATTGCAGCATGCTGCACCTGGGAATCCCCTATCGAGTGCAGTATGTTGCACCTGGGAATCCCCCATCGAGTGCAGTATGTTGCACCTGGGAATTTCCATCCGACTGCAGTATGTTGCGCCATGGAATCCCCCTCCGAGTGCAGGATGTTGCACCTGGGAGCGCTGGAGGGCACCGATGTAGACCACAAGGTCATATCGCGAAAAAATCATCTTGGAGGCGCGATGAAGTCGGGGTGCCGCTACAGGATTGGAGTATAAACGCTCCCCTTCCCCCCAAGAATGTGAGAAAAACCAACATAACAAGCAATATAGAAATAAATTTTTAAACTATCCAATAGAAGTTTGCGTCCTTTTCATGCAGTATTATTTTAGATAGCTGGTCTACTTAATCTCTATTGAAAGTATCTCTTGGGATGTTTATGTTATATTTTTGAGCATCGACCAATTTTTAAAAAGTATGTGAGGAAATAAATGGTAATTAAAAAATTTTTTACATACTAATGATCGGATGTTTATTTTCAAACATGCGTAAAGTCAATATGAATTGTATATTTTAAATTGGTAATGTTTAATTTATGGAAATTGAGATATTCTGACTCAGACTAACAAACTTTCTATAAAAATGCAACAAAATCTGGAATCAGCGTGAACTTTTATGAAATTAGTCATTATAATTCTACTAGCAAAAAATATTATTTTTGCAATTTCTGTGATATTGCAATTTCGTGCTGAAACTTTTTTCTGACATGTTACTTGTGTGAATCATAGATCTCCTCATCGCTCTATATTGGACCAGCGTTGGTAACTTTCTTTAATAGGTTCCTAGAACGGGAGTTCTTTATTTTTTTCTATCATTTTCTTTCCTAAGAATGACGGAAGTTTCTGAAAGTGGATAACTTTTTTAGCTAAGCTTTGTTGTTTATTTTGTTTTTGGCTTTTTAAGATTTAAAATTATAAAAAATGAATAAAATGTCAACATTATAAAACAAAATAAAAAAGATCTAAGACAGTATGAATGACTTACAGAAACACTGCCTAAATAACTGACTGACTAATTGACTGACTTACTGACTGCCACACTGATTGTCCGACTGACTGAGGGACTGAATGGCTGACAAACTAAATGACTGACAGATTGACTGCTTGAACATCTCACTGACGAAATGACTGACTGGCAGACAGACTGATTCAGCGACTGATTGACGAGACTAATAGTCATACAGAATGAAATGAAATACTGACTGACTGAATTTTTGACTGTTTTGACTGACTTACTGACTGACCTAATGACTCACTGACTGACTCCCTGCATTTCTTACTGAAGGGCAGGCTGGCTGGCTAGCTGACTGGCTAGCAGACTGACTAACTAACTAACTGACTGACAAACTGACTGACTAATTGACTGACCGACTGACTGAAAACCCGACTGATTATCTGACTAACTGACTTACTTCCTGATTGATTGGCTAAATGAACGTCTCAATGACCGAATAACTGACTGACAAAATTGCTGACTATCACAGACACTTATTCACTGGCGGACTGCTAAACCTGACTGGCATGATGGCGAACAGATTGCCTCATAGAATCACTGGCTTGCTTACTTAGTGTGTGACAATCTGTATGAATTACTGACTGAAGTTAAGTCTCAGTGACCTAATGACTCATTGAATGACTCCCTTATTTATTGAGTGACTGAGTAACTCACTAGCTGGGTGACCGGCTGATTGACTGACTGACTGAGTGATAGACTGCTTTACTGACTGAGTTTCCGAATGTCTCACCGATTGACTGAGTGAAAGAATCTCTGAATCACTAACTGACTGTCTCTGGGTTTCTTTGGATACACCTTGAATCCATCTGTGAATAAAAATTCCACTCAATATTCATCCAAAATCCCTACTTTATTTCGGTATTGGTAACATTGATATACGGGTTGATACTCCTGATGGAAGGAAAAGGCTTTTCATGTTAAGTTATCGGAGCTATAATGCGAAAGTAAAAGCAATTCCCTTAAATAAAGTACGTGGTAAATTCGAAACGCTATATTGCAATGAAACGTTCAATGAAATAGTTTATTTATCTTAAATAAAACCTAGCAATGGTAGTTTTACTGAACTTGAAAATATCATTGAGAGACCTTTATGTTTACTAACAATGGGAGATGAGCTGGTCATTAACAAAAATATGCAAAAAGAATGTCTAGCACCAATATGAGTAACAAAAGAGCCGGTGTCTTTTACAAATTTTAAAACTACTCCTACAATACACGGAAGCCCAATAAACTGATTAACTTTATTTACTGCTCTAAACTTTGTTCAGAGAATTTACTTGCCAACTACACGTCTACAGATTAAAACGTTGTAACATTATTTCGATGAAACGTGAATGGTTTAAGATGTGATATCCCTGATTTGAATAAAAAATTTAGAGTAATCTTAAACTAAATATTTCATAAATTCTAATCAAAAGATAAACAACAAAACAAACTTGAAACTCTTATACTGGTAGAAAAATTTTCATAAATCTATTTATCTTTTCTTCAAATATTCTGATATCATTTTGGCCAAATCTTTTTGAAATAAAATTGTCGGCATTTTAAGTAGCAGCTCGGTTGAATCTTTCTTTTTATTTATCTTCGCAGTTCTTTGGGGAAAATTTGGTTTGTTTTTTACGGGTATGACATTCGGTTCTGTCATACATATTGCACGGCACTTCCAAGCATTATCTAGACATATAAAATTCTCCTCCGCAGTGGTAATATTTATAAGGCATTGATCACGATTCCCTGCGCACTTGTCTTCACATGTAAAACTTTGGGGAAAATTTAGTTTGTTGTTACCGGGCTTGACATTCGGTTCTGTCATACATCTTTCACGGCACTTCCAAGCACTATCTAGAAACAGAAACAGAAATACATGTGTGTGTGTGTGTATATATATATATATATTTG
>JAUZNK010042185.1:0-33959 GCA_035046665.1 Euphysa ruthae | reverse complement strand
ATCAACTAATATAAAGAAATATGAATTAATATTTGAACAAAAACTTATTCGGCATGGAACACCCTAAAATAACAATGGAAAATGTTTTGTTTCATATTATCTCTTATTTTCTTGAGAATTATGTGGTACACTGGGCATTAGATTAGAAAGTTTTAATCCATAAGTTCACTATTCTGAACCTCTTTGTTTTTAAAGTTCTTTTGACTTAGCATTCCCTTTAAACGTTTAATTTCAATTTTTTAAATCATACTTGAAAGTATTATTATGCTTTGAAGAGTGATACCTCTTTAACTATCCATTGGATGTTTTAAAATATTGACATCTGAAGCTTGTAAAAATAAGTTTTATTCAAATTGATTAGGTGAGAGGAATTATTAAAACTCTTTTTGCAGTCAGTCAGTGACTATTTCATAAAGTTGCTAATTGTTGTTATCAAGAGATTAGGAGGAATGCCAGCCTTGTTTGCTGTCGATCCTACTGAACTAAACAACAATAATCCTAAACTAAATATTGATATTGGTCATAAGTTTTCTTAATGGAATTAGGTTAGTGGTAATCACTCTGCCATTGTAGATATGTTTCAGTAGTAATTTTCGAAATGTGATTGTTAGCCACACGAGAAGATTCTATCTTTTAATATGACAGAGCAGTCATCATTTAGTTTATTGTTATTTTAACAATAGAGAGTTCTCACCTATTAATCTTTCTGTATTATTTTAGAGCATTTGCATGTACAACCTGAATATGATCCGCTTAGTCTAGATGATCCGTATTTGATATCTGGAAAACATCGAACAGTTATTAATTTGCCTTCATATATGGTAAATATTTTAGTAAATAGATATTTTCAAAACAGCGATATGAAAATTTAAAAAATAAATCAATATGTAAATCTTAAGAAAGTTTTTTGTATTCAATACTACATCATAGTCAAAACCTATGAATTTTTGTTCCTGGTAGTAAATTTTCCTTTCAGCATAAATGCATACTGTGTTTTTTACTGATGTATGAACGAACAAGAAAATATAAATTTATAAGATACATTTTACTAATGGAAAATTTTATTTGTAAGTTGATGTGATGATCAAATCTACCTTTTATTCCAATAATACATAAATTTATCTCAAATTATATGTCAACTACTTTAACCTGTGAATGACAAGTTTTGATTGTTTCATTTCGTAATCAGAGCAACTGCAAACAAAACAACTGCTTTCTTGATCGAATGGAGCATTAATGAAGACTACGAGAGTCTCGTTAGCTCTCTTATGTATGCATAGAAGGCATCAGATGTGTAGTACCACACATGACAAATTCATTCCCTTTAGCCAAATTTCTTTTTATATTTTTTTAATTGTACAACTTGTACTCGTTTAGTTCCAAAACTTTCAAATTTTGGCTATATTAATGTCATCTACTAAATATTTTAGTTCTTTCACTGTGGATCCTGTAGCTGTTGACTAAAATTGATCCTTAAATGCATTCATTAGAAAGTATCATCCTCTCTTTTAAGTATTTTATAGTCCCAATTCCAGCATAAATTTTACCTGTATAATTTTTTTTTTCCATTTTGAGGCTTTTTATTTTTTACATTGAGTGTGCTTATGATTGTTTGCAGGTTTCAATAATCCAATATGCAAAGCCGTCTGAATTAAAGAAAGATATCAATGAGCGATTCAAAGAAATATTTCCACAGGTTACTATTACTCTGACAAAACTAAGAAGGTCAATATTAATGTTTTTTTTTTTTTTTTTTTTTTTTATTGGTATTAGCCTTCAGGGATGCTATAGATTCACTCCTGTTCATATGTGGGTATGTGCTACTATTACAGTTTTCTTTGGAATCCATTAATTAGCTTTTTTCTTTTTTCTTTGCATGAAAGAGATTTTTTAAAAAGTTCTCTGTAGCCAAAAAACCCACAGATAGGTTTTCTACAAATTTGTTCATTTAATTTTTCAACTTTTTTACATGAAGTTGAGTTATAGGAGGGATCTTTTGACTTATTGACCAGCAGCTGCCAAAATTTCTTCTTCGAATATCTGAGCTTAGTTTCTGGCCAAAAAGTTATCTTTTTTTGACAAAAAGGCCCAAAAGTCAGCATTTTTGTACTTTGGTTAAAAAAAGTATGCTCTGAATATTCTAAAAAAATTTATGTTAAGAACTTTTATTTCTAATATAAGGTTTTTTTTTTTTTTTTTTTTTTTTTTTTTTTTCCCTCACAAAAGAAATTCAATAAATGAAATCAGTGTTTTAATTTCTACAGGTCAAAAACCATATTTGCGTTACTCATTCATCAATTAAACGGTTGTATTCTTTTATGAATTTTTAAATTTTAAGTTGCCTATTTTGTGCCTTGCGAAATTTTAAATTTTAGGGATGTTGGCTAAATTTTTAAGGTGGAAAGAAAGGTTCCAAAATAGCTAAGGGATGTTGGCTAAATTTTTAAGGTGGGAAGAAAGGTTCCAAAGTAGCTATTCTGAAAAGGTTTCTTGTTATTTTTGAATTTCTATCGGGCATGGAGTTACAGTTGAGCAGGTTATATCTATCCTTCTGGGAGAAATGATTAGTAACATCTTTTAAAGCAGAAAAAGGGTAATCTTGTTTTGCCAAATTTTTTTTACTTTAATAATTTAGTTTCATTGCATTCCAAGAAGCTTTTAAGTGTTATGATTCACTGCAATATGGCCAACTGCAATATGATAAACAAAATAAGTACATGACTACTGATTTCAGCAAAATATTTCTGTTTCAGATCAAACACTTGTTATATAAATATACTCTTAGTGTTGTTAAGATGACATAATTTTTATAGTGTTACCACTTATATGCTGGAATGGCATGAAAATGTTTTCTAGACAAACTTTTTTCTAGGATTTAAGACCATGTCTGCTCCAACATCTTTATTTTGGAAATTTATGGTGCAACCAATTGTACCCAAATTTCTGCAACTTAGTCTTTTGCAGCATATTTATATTAATTTGAGTTCTTTCATTAATGAAATATAATTGTAATAAATACAATTTTAAAGATTTTGTTTTAGTTAATGCGTCTCAACAAACTTTTTCTTTTTCTATCTTTTTTAACTAATATATTTATTTTCTAGTCTGAAAACCGAGTTGGTTGAGATTGGAAAAAGGGTAATATACTTTTATACTTAAAGCTATTTATTATTAAATTTTTGCTAATAACCAAATCGAAATTTAACTAAATTTCGATTCACATTTGACTTTGACTAAAATTGAAAACCGAATCAACTTTTTAACATTAGGCATTATTAGGCAATTTTCAAATATTAAGCCATATTTTTAATTTTTTTTATATTCAATCTCCAAATTATCTTAGTCTGTTATTGTATTCAGTTTTAAATTGTCATATTATTGAAGCTGACAGATTTCTATATATTTAAATATCCATTATTCATTAAGTCAGTTGTTTTTTCACGAAATTGCATCACCAAAGATTTTTACTATTATACTGAATTTTTAGTTTAGGCCTTGGGGTCAAAATGTGCCTATTTTAGACATGTAAATTGAGACCAGTCCATTTTTATTTAGTGGAAGGCATGCGATGAAAAACATTCCTTCATATTATTTAATTCTTTGAGCACAAATGGTGTCAAAATTTTAATAGGTACACCCAAGCAAGACACGGGGTTCACCATCACTTAGTTTTTATATTGATGGTTTCTTTTTTTAAAAGCTCGTAACATTTATCAATTTTTTGTTATATACCTTTTGTTTTATAGATTCATATTGATTATTCTGTTGTTGCGTGTGCATTTGTTTATTTTGAGAAGATTGTTCTCAAGGTATTTTATATTTTTTCATTTAGTTTATAATTTAAGAATTTTGAAAAAAATTTTGGAGAAACTATTACTTAGCTTAGTTATGATACTTTTCTTTCTCTAAGCTATTTTTAAATATTTGCCATGAAAAATGCCATTTTGGGCCTAAAGGCAACATTTTTTATCAAAATATTTTCATTACTTTTTTTGAAGGACTGTAAGAGAAATTTTTTCCTCGATATAACCACCTGTGGAAAATCCTTCTGTGGATTTTTTTTTGACCTGAAAATTACTTTTAATTTATTTTGCCTCAAAAGTTTCAGTTTAATCTTTTTGGGTAACACTAACAGTTTTAGGATAAGGCATGCCCAAATTTTGCTATTTTCGATTTTTTTTAAAAAAGGTGACCCTCAGTTATGATGGAATTTTTGTAATGCTTTTATTATTGCGCATCCATTAGTCACAAGAGCTTGTTATTCTTCTCAAAATTTAATGATTTGATTATGAGATTAAGTTCCTTATTTTATTTTTAATAATGCTTATGTCTTTAGAACTGGTAAAGATTTTGTGATAAACTATTGGTTTTTTTTTATGCTTCCTTTTTTATTCCTCAGATGTTGTTTGTTATGAAATGAATTTATTTTCTGCAGTAGCTCATTTAATTGGGCTATATTTTTTAAGCTTAGCTTCAATTACACTTATGTACATCACTATTATACCTTTTTTGAATTATTTCTTGGAAGCAGAAAGAATTAGGAAACATGGTTTCTAAGTTTTAGATTCTGTACCTATGAAAAAGATTTAATTAATGTGGATTAAACTAACCCACATTTTTTACCTCATTGAGACCTGAAATGAACTCAACAACAAAATATGTATTTTAGCAGTGTTTTGTGCCTTTGTCTAACTTTATGCAAATACTTTATTTATTCTTTTAGACAACTGTAACAAAAAACAATCGCAAATACATTGCTGGTAGGTATTCTAATGTTAGATTTTTTTATTAATTTAATATTATGATTAATTGGTGATTAACAAAGGAGAAAATTTTTGAAAAAGTGGTGGCCAGGTAAGGAAAATTCTTGTGCTTTAGCAACAAGTTTTTAAAAGGATATATGTACATGTATGTATATATATTAATTTCTTAGTTTTTAAAGTATATTGGTTATTTATATTTGTATATGTTATTGGGCTTGTATGTTTTCGGTTTCGGAATGTGCATAATATTTTTTGATGTATTCTAGGTGCATGCTTACTTCTTGCACTGAAATTCCATGCTGATCTCCATAATAAACATGTCAAAGAACACATTGAGGTATGTTATCATAAGGTTATCGTCAATTTGGATAAAGAAAATTTGCAGTCAGAATATTTACTTTATTGAAAAAAATTTTTAAGTCTCAAAATTCCAATTTTTTAATCGTAAATTACATTAGCTCATGATGAGAACAATGGCCAAACTGTCAAAAAATGACATTTTCCGATATTTATCTTGAATTTTGTTTTTTTTTTTAATTCAATTTATTATTTGAAAATATTATTTTTGATTACTTGTTGAGTTTTGGTTTTTTTTGAAAATTTTATTGGGCCCAGTCTCCAGTACTCATGACATATCCATTTTATACTTGAAAACAACGTTTTGAATATTTTATCAAAATTAGTTTGTTTTTTTTTTTTTTTTTTTTTTTTTTAATTTTGCATGAACCTGAAGGACCAAAGAGGGTAACTTTCACCCGTATGTTACCTGGTGAAATTTTTTCTTCTTTGGGCCGAGACTCCCATTATTTGTCAAACTTTGTTGAAAGATTAATTTTTTTTTTTTTTTTTTTTTTTTTTTTTTTTTTTTTTTTTTTGGACCTGAAAGTTATTTTTTGATTTTATTTTACTCAAATGTTTAAGTTTGGGATTTGAGATATCATAAATTATTTAGGCATAGAATAGTTTAACTTTTTTTTTTCGGGCGTGCTTTAGTCAGAAATTTTTTTAATAAACCTTTAATACTTTTGGTGGTAAACCTGCAATATGTTTAATTTTTTGTAAACAGCTAAAATTGACTATAAGCTATAAGCTCATTGAATAAAATAAAATTGAATAAAAATTTATTAACATCATTATATTTTTTTTAGCTTTGGTATTTTGGAGATTAGTAAATCTTTTCTTGCTCAGATAATATTTGTTAAAATTTTCTCATCAATCTTGTTTTATTTTTGAAATAGCAATGTCATTCATTTAGGAGATAACTGAGCAGTTCCGTTTAAGTGCTAAAGACTTAATATCATGTGAGATTCAAGTACTTGTTATGTTGGAATTTTCTATGATGCTACCTCACCATGAAATATTTCCAATGTGTAAAAGACTGGAAACATTAATGTGAAAAGCTACTACACAAGTCCCAAAGTATTTATATAATATATATTTTTTTGTATTTTATGTTAGCTTAATAAAAATTTGTATATAAATAAAGAGGTCGTCTCTGAATTGTGTTAAAATATTTATGCTACTATAGTGTCCTCCAGTCATGAAAATTAAAACATTAAAAAATCATCAATTAGATGAAATTCATTTTAAGTTTATTTACTTGTCAGACTATGATGCTTCCTGTGTGATTAATTTAGTAATTCTCGTCGTTTCTAAGTTACAGGAGTCCAAGTTTTTTTCCAGCATTTAAGAAATTTTATGAAATATGGTTGTTTCTTAGATCGAATAAAACAAAAAAATGTTACACTTTTTTACATTTATGAAAAGGATTTGATGTATATTATAAAATTATTTTTGATTTAAGATAATATGAGTATAAGATAATCTTGTTAAACTATCAATTTTTTTTTTCTTTGTAAAAACTTGGAAAGATTATTGTGCAAACAAACCATGATTTGTAAATAACATATTAGATTACTTTTTCTAATAAAATTTAGATTGAAATTATTCCTATTTTCTTGAAAATTTTTTCTATTTTTTTATTTTTTGAGTGAAATAAAACTGTGATTTTTAGATGATTTTTATAACGCTTAGATTTTCATTGCATTTCTGTATTTTCACTATTATGTAGAAAGATACCAAAATAAGCACTTTTAAATTTAACTTCTTTGCAAAAGTTTTGAATATTTGTCTGAGAATAGCAGGTTTACATGAGCCAAATGCAGAGCAAAGGCAGGATTCTCATGGGAAAAAAGTTTAATTTAAAAGAACTCTGGAAAGTAAAAAAATTATACCTTAGTTTTTGATGATCAGTTTTTGTTGTTTTTTAACTTTAATTTCTATGTTACAGTACACAATGTTTTGATTTCAGATGATATAGAACAACAATGATTATGGTTAAAAGAAGTAGTATAGTTGGCATCTTTCTGCTAATAGTTGTATTTGCTGCACTTCAAAACTGGCTTTTACGAACATCAAACAGTGGAGCGAGTAAATCGTTGGTAGCTAATGATAACATAGTTAACATTGAAGATGATATGTTAATTCTCTACAACCGAATCCCAAAAACGGGTAGTACAAGCTTTATGAGTATTCTATATGAATTGCATGATTTGAACAAGTTCAGCGTTGCGTTTGTGAACGTTTCATCAAGTTCACATAGATTTTTGTTCTTAGATCAATATTTATTTGCACGGAATATTACAACATGGAAGATTCGTAAGCCGGCAATATATTCTGGCCATTTTCCGTTTTTAGACTTTACTAAACTCGGTATGAAGCAACCAATTTTTATAAATATTATTCGAAAGCCTCTTGAGAGGGTAGTATCCCATTATTATTTCATTCGCTATGGAGATACTTTTCTTCCGAAGAAAATACGTAGTCGCCAAGGTGATAAAACAACTTTTGACGAATGTGTTCACAGGAGAAATAGTGAGTGCTCTGTCGATAAACTTTGGTTGCAGATTCCTTACTTTTGTGGATCTGATGACTTTTGCTGGGAGCCTGGGAATAAAATTGCCCTTGAACAAGCAAAGAGGAATGTTGTAGATAAATATTTCCTTGTAGGTGTTATGGATAATATTGAAAATTTTATTGAAATTTTGGAGAGCAGCCTTCCAAGATTTTTTAAAGGTGCTTTAACTTTATATCGAAAAAATGGTGGTATACACATACGAAAAACGAAAGTAAAGAAACTTTTATTAGCTGAAACGGTAAAGTTCTTTGAAGCCACTAAAATATGGAAGATGGAAAATGAGTTCTATGAATTTTTAGAGACTAGATTTAGTAATATTTATAATCGGTTTGTTTCTTCTAAAGGAAAAGTGCACATTTCTTATAATAAGCTCAGACCTGTGCTGTAAAAATTTAATTTAACTACAGTAAGTTGGACATAGAAAATTATCATATAAATATAACCTATTAATTAAAATTAACAAATAATTTTCTTTCATAGTGTAAAGTTTATTAAAAGCTGGGGTAACTTTGCAACCATTCTAGGATTGAAAAACTTCCTATACAACAGAAATGTGATTTTTTTTTCTCACATTAAAAGACTTTTGAAGCATATACAATAGTATTAATCTATGTATTTTTAATCCGAAAATTAGTTTAAACTATTTTGTAAGTATAAAAAAAATTAATTTATTGTTTTAAAAACAGAAAATCTTTTTTTGGAATTATTCCTATTTCTATTGTTATAAGGAATCATATGGAATCAATTTGAATCTATCAATCTAAATATATCATAAAATGACATAAACTTTTGACCATTTTAAGATTGCCTCAATTTTTTAAAACCAATAGTGTTCCATTAAATAATACTTAATCCTTTCACTTAACATGCATACTACCTTTTTCTCTGAAACCATTGGGTAATTTTTGAAATGGTTTCTTGGTAAATGGATGTTCCTCATTAGTTTGAATTAGGCTTTGTGATGTGATTAGCTCTAGCTGAGAGTGCAGTTCATTATAATACCTATGAAGATCTGGTATTTTCATTTGCAAGGTATATTTTTGAGCCAAAGAAAATTATGAAAGAAGCATAAGTGGTTATGGATGAATTTTGCTTTTTTCATTGATCGTTTTAGTACTTTAGATGTAATAATATTGTACTACAGGCATATGGCAGTGAAACATTTTCTGTGAGCCTTTAATAAGATAAATTGCTCTCCATTTTCAAGTTGTTTTGTTTTAGATTGATTTAATTTAAAATATATTTTTAAAATAACTAATATACTTTTGATTTTCTCAAAATCTTACAGGAAACTTTCTGTACTTAATTTTTATGTTGAATGAAAGTTCCATGTACTCTGTATTAATTATATTCTGAATTTCTGGTTCTAAAAATTTCTAATAATTCTAAATTTTTATTCTATGGTGTTAAGCTTAAAATTGGCACAATTTTTTGTTTAAAAAAAAAAAAAGAAGATTTTTTTTCGCTGAAAGTCTCTTAATATTTTAAACTTATATAAGAAATTAGTGAAATTATAAGCTCCCTGAAAAAATTAAAGAATTTTCTTTATTCTTAATGTCTAATCACAAAAGTTGCTGCTGGTTTAGAAAGAAATGTTTTTTTTTTTAGCTCTTTTTTCCCTAAGATTTGGCACAATAATGTGTGTTCGAAGCTCTACAATCAATGTTTCACATTGTGAATTCTTAATAACAATCGAACTAAAGTAATGAGATTTTTTCAAGTTGAACTTTTAAACTATTAACTCTTGTTTTAGATTGACAAGCAAAGTGTATTTATTCAAAGCTTTTTTAGTTAATTTTCCAAATAACAATTATCTACAACATTAACAAGCACTCAACAATGGCTACTACGAAAGCAGAAAGAGCAAAAGTTTTTTTTGACATTAATGTTGGTGGAGAATCAGGTAAATTTATATTATGATGGCCAACCCCAAATTCCATTATACTTTAAAATAATATCTAAAACGAAATCCTTAGGATAGATTCTAATATTTTATTGATAAAATTAGCTGCCACAGACTCTTTATCCTCTAATACAAAATAATGCAACCCTTAATATGTTAGAGAGTGAGAATGTTATATTTCACGTGGGGAACCAGCAAATTTCTGAGACCATATTTCTAGAAGGCCCCACGTGTACTTAGAATGACCATTTGTGCCCTCAAAATTCACTCATTCAAACAACCCAACCAAATTGAGCTAGCGTTGTATTAAACAATAAGTTTTGCACTTTTATCACCAAATTTCATTTAAAATTCATCTATCCGTCTATAAAAAAATCGAATTTCTTTCAGTAACATAATTTAGAATTGAACAAGTTTTTGTGGTTTGTTTTACCCTTTTAAATTCATAATTCACAAACTAAAATAGGGCTGAATTTCAGGGAGATGGTAATTTCCGCTTCGCTGATATATCCAAATTATGATAGCACCCCAAATATAGGTACACACCCGTAAAATATTGAGGCACGTTAAATTCTGATGGTATGCCATATTAGAGGGCATGCAGGCACGTCCAATGGCGCATCATTTAATGGCATGCAAGCACATAGGCATGCTAGAAAGAGAGGCACACAAGCACGCAGGCAGGCCGTTTACAAGACTATTCAAAACAAGCAGTAAAAAGAAAAGAAAAAAAGCCCTTATCTATTTTGTACATACTATTGTTGCTTTTTATTCCTACACAATTAATGCATTAAATAAAAAATGATCATGTAACTTATAACAGATGTATAAAAGTTGGCTTTTTTTTTTCTTTTTCTTTTTTTTTTTTCAGTTTTTTTACATTTCTAATTTATTTTTTTACTGCAAATATTTAAACAATGAATGATATTATGTTGACCCTGTTTTTCTTTAGCTGGTCGTATAATTTTTGAGCTGTTTAGTGACGATGTCCCAAAAACTGCTGAAAACTTTCGATCTTTATGTGTTGGTGATAAAGGCATTGGAGAAAGTGGCAAGCCTTTACATTACAAAGGATCTATTTTTCACAGGAGTAAGTATTGACATTTTCTTTAATAGTTCTTTGTGAATTTTTTATATTCCTGATCTCAGTGGTTACTTGCGGAATCTGCATGAAAATTAATTCAGCTAAATTATTGATAACACCTGGATCAATGTGTCTTAGTTTAAAAATATCTTAGTGCATTGTATTGCTAATTTATTTTTAAAATCAGTTGTTTTCTGCAAGGCTAAACGCCACTACCACACAGAAAACTAAATTAAGGGATAAAGATAAAGCAGGTTTTACACAAACTGAGAAAGATATTGGTTGACATTAGACTTAAAGGATTGGAAGATCATAGTCCGAAAGTGAGCAATCAGAAGGCAGAGAATAACACAAGCTAGCAGTGCGTGGAAAGAAACTTCGTCGGTGTAAGTTTTTGTGAAATTTAGGGAGTTGTACTGTTTTTTTTTTTTTTTTTTTTTTTTTTTTTTTTTAAAGCATTGAATAATGCCAACCATTTCTGACCACATTCAACAACAGTTTGAAAATCATTCTCCAAATCACCTGCTATTTTAACCTTATCAAAAGAATTGTTTGTCTCCCTTAAGGATGAGTACAAAGGAGTATCATTTACATATATATCAAGCTTACAAAGAATACTATCAGTCATGTCATTAATGAAAATTAGAAAAAGAGTAGTTCCCAGAACAGAACATTGAGAGACAGCAGATTTTACAGGGTAACAGTTTAAAGAGTAGCCATCGAGAACAACCTAGGCCTAATAATAATATGTTTAATAATGCTTTTTCATTAAAAAGATCATTGTGTATTTCATTTTAGTTATTAAGGACTTTATGATCCAAGGAGGAGATTTTACAAATGGTAATGGTACTGGTGGAGAATCAATCTATGGGGAAAAATTTGAAGACGAAAACTTTTTATACAAGGTAAAATTTATTTTATATTTTTTTGTTATAGCTT
Organism: Euphysa ruthae; assembly: GCA_035046665.1. NCBI lineage: Eukaryota > Metazoa > Cnidaria > Hydrozoa > Anthoathecata > Corymorphidae > Euphysa > Euphysa ruthae. The sequence continues at coordinate 22,353 of JAUZNK010042185.1, read as the reverse complement.
TGATACTTTAAACCTTTAGCCAACTGAATCTCAGTATGTTCTGTAAAGCTTTAGTTGGTATATTTTTTCATAGTAAATAACAGGTCCTAGGGCCATAAGTTGTTTATCATCAACTCAAATCTTGATTTCTGGTACAAATTTTGAGTTCCATCTATTTACTTTTGCATGCAAAATTCTTTATAAAAAATGAGTTTTCATACTAAGTTATGCGAATTTCAGAAAGCTGTTTTAATGTGGGAATATTTACATAGAAATCCCTTCATTTTTTACAGTTTGATTAAGTGTTAAACTTTTTCCAACAGACATATTTAATAGAATTTTCTGCAGTAAGTCTGAGAAATATTACTGGGTAAAAAGTTTCATTTTTCTGTGAAGTTATTAAATCATGGCTATGATTTTGTTAGTTTTTATGCCAACATTAGCTCAAGGGGCTGATAAAGAACATTATTGGTTTATATTTATTATGTGGCATACCTGGTTTAAATAAAATATATTGCATAATGCAACTGGCTTTTATGTAATATATTTAGCACCTTTTTTTCTATATAAATATGAGGTACCTGTTTCATATTTAGTATAACTTACTTGGTGTCTAAATATTTTCACATGCGTGGTTTGTCTATGTGACATATATAGTTTTTATATAGTAGGCTAACTAATTTGTATATGTTTTATAATATACACTATATCTCAAGTTTATGTATAGTATATAACAACTGATTTGTTTTTAGCATGATGTACCTGGTTTGCTATCAATGGCTAACTCTGGTCCTGGAACTAATGGTAGTCAATTCTTCATAACTACAGTACCAACTGCACACTTGGACGGAAAACATGTTGTGTTTGGAAAAGTACTCAAGGGAATGGGTTTGGTTAAACAATTGGAAGCAGTAGAAAAAGATGGAGAAAAGCCTAAAGAGGTATGAGCAAATAAAAATAAATAATTTATTAGGATTTTATCAGCAAAAGTATAATCTAATAGAAGTCTGTTATATTCCACAAAATTATAAATAACCGCTGTTTTTCGCAGTAGAAATATTGTCAATCCTATTAAGATCTATATCAATTATAGAAATTTATTAGTACTTTGCTTTGCTCTGTTTTCTGAAACATAAATGTTGAATATTTAACTATTTATATAGCCGTCCAAACGTTAACTTGACCTTGATAATTTTAGCAGGAAGTGGCTCAAATTGGGAATCATTGTTTATATCTGCAAAGTCATATCCAGGTGTATTTTGACACTTGTAAACTGATTTGGGAACCTAAACAGTTGGCTAAAATGTTAAAATTAATCAATGTTTTCATAAAATATTTTCGGGTTTACTCAAGAAGTAATATTTTCAGGTTAATAAACTTTCTATCTGAAGCTAATTATAACAGAATTTACCATAATATCAGGGTAAATCAATGATTTTAAATTTTTATGTGCCCAAATTCAAGTAAAACAGGTGTTCCCAAATTAACTCCGGGTATGACACTGGCCTGGTTTAAATATTGACATAGAAATATTATTTAGTCATTTTATATTCATTTTTTTCTCTAATTATATGTGTTTTTTAATGGTTTAATGCCCTACAATTAATTGATCTATGGTGAATGGTTTCATATCTGAAACACACAATTTTTTTTTTTAAATTCTCCGTATTTCTTTAAAATAGGCATTTGTTCCTTTGAAGAGATATTGTTTTATTACCCTTTATTTTAATATATTAATTCCTTATTTTCTTTTAGGAGTGCTCAATTGCAGATTGTGGTGAGATTTTGCCTGGGCAAGACGATGGCTTCATCAAAGACGATGGGACTGGTGACTTGTTCCCAGATTCCCCTGAAGATTCAGATATTAATTTTGATAATGTATGTGTACAAAATTTAACAAATCGCTACCTTAGGTTAACAGGGTTCTATCTCGGAAAATCTAATTTTGAGATATTTTGAAAAATATTAAACAATAAAATAAATTATTCGTTCCTTGGCTCCTATTATTGTATCTAAATTTTTTTTTTCTATGACCATGGATATTCTATGAAAAAAATTAGTATAAACCGTTAACATATCATTCCTAAACTAATCCGATTTCGAACATCAAAATAAAACGTTTGACATTCAAAACCTGTTTCGAAAATCATATAGAACCTTTTTTGCATTAGAGAAAATTTTACACAAGTGTAAAAAGGTTCTATCTATTCTATCTAGGCAAAAGCAGGATGGAACCTTGATATTATACTGCGAATGGCTAAATATCAGATAGAACTAATTTAATCCTATTATCAAAAAAAATCGTTTAACTGAAGATTAAACTCATGGGAATTCGGGTAACTCTCCTAGAGGGGCCCTTTGTAGGATATTTATCGTTTAGGAAAATTTAAAACTAATTTAAACTTCCTATCTGTTTACCTATTACTAAAATAAATGTGAATTTTATTATTTATTATAATAGTAATGGAGTTAAAATGATCATTTATTTCAATATTATTTGAATGATTATTTTTCTATGATGCAAAAATATTTTTTTCAGTTCTTAGTAGTTAAAATACAACAATGTTTTTGAATATCTGTTAACATCATAAGCTGCACAGTGCTTATTTGGATTAAAAAGTGAAGGTTTATGATTTTAAGAGACTTAATCAAATTAATTTTTAGATGTGCAATCATTCAATTTTAATATTTCAAAATTGTAGTTTTGATTTTTCATTTTAGGTTCAAGATGTACATGCTGCACTTGAGAAGATAAAGTCTTTAGGAAATGAGCTATTTAAAACTCAAAAACTTGATTTAGCGCTGATGAAATATAAAAAATGCATAAAATATATCCAACACACATTCGACAAAGATATCTCTAGTGATACAGATTCTGATGATGAAGTAAAGAAAAAAGAAAATAATCCTAAAGAAAACACATATAATAAGATAGCTATATCATGCTTTTTGAATAGGTAAATAATTGATAAAGATAATATATTTACCAACCCTTAATAAATTAACTTATAAAAATAGTAATATATCTTACCATGTTTTTCTTATAGTTAGTTTGGAAAAGTTTGATATTTCTTTTTTTTCTATTTTTATCTGCTTGAAGTGTTTCATTCTAGATATGTTTGCTTTGGTCAACCAATAGTCATGAAAATTTTTATACTAAAAGAACTTGGTTACATTTTCTGCGTTAATTAGTTTGTAGACCCAGTGTGAGTTTCCTTAATCTCTCAAAATTAAATTTAGCTACACGAGTGCGTCAATGTCTATTTGTTTTTTTATATTTGCTCCCTGTAATCACCAACATATTAGTTTAATCTGAGATTTTGTTCATCAGAAACTTCCTCATTTTTAAAGAATTGATTTTTTTTTTCCAGAAATTATTGTTGATATTTGAAAATGATGTTAGAAAATACATATTTTGTAGTATGAGGTAATATTTAAAAAGCATTTGCGGGTTTAGAATGATATATTTGTAGATTTATAGCATAGTTCTATTTATTATATTATAGTGCAGCATGCAAACTGAAGTTGAATAAAAGTCAGTCTGCAATTGACGATCTTGACGAGGTTATTTTACGTTATCTAAATTTTATGAAAAAATTATTTTATCTATTTAGATTATCTCTTATTTATGTTTGAATTTATTGTAGTCATCTAGTTTCTCTTTGTAACAAATCTTGATACATTTTATGTGATTCTGTATATCTTTTGTATAAAATTATATTTGTGATTGACTTGTTCAAACAATTTAAATAGAAATAATAATGGAAGAAATTTTGTATTTGATGATTAAATTTCATATTCATTACAAGAATTTATAACTTTATTGTGTATAATTATACATAAAAGTTATAAATTTAAAAGAATTTCAAATTGGAATATTTAACTTTTAGGTCTTGTCATTGGATCCATTAAATGTGAAGGCTTTTTACAGGCGTGCACAAGCTAGTATCAGTATGAAAGATTTTGACCAAGCAAAGGTAGGTTGTTATATTTTTGTTATTCTATAGTTACAACCAGGCTCAAGTAAATTGTTGTGTTTTCGTTATTCTATAGTTACAGAAAGTCTCTATGTGCTTGCCATAAATCAGTAGAGCTGACTAGGTCCAGTGCCTAGGTCAATATATAGCTAAATTTCTTTTTTTTTTTCGAAAAGGACGTTTTTATGCTAAGCATGTCTTATAGTTTTATACAATGGTGATTTGTCAAATCGGCCATGGCAAGAGGTAAGGGTAAAGTTTAAAATCACATGATTATCTGACTTGTTTGTTGAGCGTTCTATTACTATTAGAGTGCATTGTATTTTTTCTCTTCATATTTTAAATTTTCAATTTAGTTGGATCTAAAAAAAGCTCTAAAGATCTCTCCTGAAGACAATGCTATTAAAGGCGAACTGGGTCGAGTACATAAACTAGTAGAACAAAAGAAACAGAAAGACAAAGAAATCTACTCAAAACTGTTTTCTTAAATTTGGTTTATAAATGAGTTCGTGTATAGTAAATAACTTTGCGTGAAGTGGAATTTCAATTTACAGTTTAAAACATTTCAGTTAAGTCTTTTGTAAAACCTTATGACTTAAGAAGAAGAGATATCAGATTATTGCATTGTTATCTGTTATTTAATAGTTTGATTTATTAAATCTGAAAAAATAATGTCACCAAAAAGTAATCAATGCTATTTTTTCAAAAAAAAAATTGTTTTACTTTTGTTATTTACGGGAAAGGTACCTATCCATAATTAATATTTTGCCTTTTGGTTTATTTAAGGTTTGTTCTTTGGAATCACCGAAAAATTTATTTTAAAAAGCCTTGAAGCCTTTTGAAGCAAGTAATAATAGCGTAGGTAAGAGATGTTTGCATGACTTACATAGAGAATATTTAGCTGTCTATAATATTAGTTCAGATTGATAACTTTCTGTTTTAAGAAAACTTTGAATTTTTCTAAATGGTACAAGTATAATATTCTTTTATTAACTCATTTGAATTTGTTCATACAGATAAAGCTATAAAGGAAATTATACAAAGGCTCAATAATTTATTCTCTTTTTACATACAAAACAATACAATGATTCACGCAGTTCGAAATATCCTCAAGGATTTTGATGTGCATCTTGCAAGTGCTTCACCTAGAAGAAAGAGCATTTTAGAACATGTGGTGAGCCTTTTATTTTTTATTTTTTTTCTTTTGTCATTCCATGTTGCTAATTTTCGGTTTGTATTTTTTACAATCCAAGATTACAAGGTTATCAAGTCATAGATTGTTTATTTATAAAATTAGAACCTGTTTCATGCTAATTCAATTTTTTCAAGTATTTATTGATGCATGATGTTTGTATCTATACTTGTGTCTCATTAAAAAACCTTTACATCAAAAACACTCTTTCTTCTACTTGTGAAGCGAAATAACTCAAATAAATGTTTATCAAGTTTTTCACACTTTTTTTTTTTTTTTTTGATTTTTTTTTTTTTTTTAATGGTTTTTAACATTGACTATATGAAAGAATAGATTTTTCAGTTTACTAGTTATCTGTAGGACATAGATAGGATCAAAACACCACAGCAACATATAAACCTTTGTCTAACAAATTTTTCTATTTTCACGTCTAACTAACTCAATTGAATAAAATAATACTTTAGTTTAGGCATGAGGCATGAGAGGTTAAAAATTGGTTGAAAACGGAAGAAATTCAAAACAAGCTGAAAATAGTCAAATTCTATCCCAAAATTACTCAAGTTTAGCATACCCCATTCCCAACTATAGAGACATTTTTGTTATGGTCAGTTTATTGAGGGGTTCCAAACTTGCTTTTTCCCAATTTATAAGAGTTAAGGAATTTAACATTATGAATTTTCTTTATTGTCTTATAATTGCTGAACTAATAGTCCAAAATGCTTGAAAGTTTCAGGAAGTGTCAAAAATTAAATTAATTTTAAATTAAAAAAAAAAAATTTCTTGGTGTTGTTTACAAAAGAAAATATATGCAAAAAATCACAAAAAAAAAAAAAAAAAAAAAAAACGCATTACTGCTAACTCTATAAAAAACCAATTCAACCTGATTATAATATGAAAACACATTAAGTATAATAACTGATTACCAAAATTATTTATAAATCTCAACTCTGAAAATCACAAACTGGGGGTAAAAATGGCAACTTTTATGGAAAACTAGCTCATTTGATTTCAAGAACCCTAGAAAGCTTGAAATCAACAGATATACATTGTTAATACATTCTTCTACATAAGTAACGGTATTGTCTTAAAAAAAAATCGTAAAATCATAAGATAAAATGCTTATTTTTATTTAAATCTTCAGTTTGTTTTTGGAACTGTATGATGCTCACTTTTCGACAGGTAATTGTAAAAAGTATAATCTTGAGCAGGAGCTACAAATCTCAATGTTATTTTAGGGTGTAAAAACACAAAACTTTGGTTAAAAATATTGGAGGGAAATTTAACTGTGCAAGTTCTTAATCACAAGATTTCTTTAGAGTCACATTTATCATTACCTTAAATCCTTATCACTTCTAAGTATTCAGCGAATATGTTTTACTTGAAAACTTTAGATGGTATTATACGAATCGTTTTTCAATTTTTTGAAATTTCCATGAAATTGTCATGGTTGAAGAGCTAGAAAAATTGTTTCACTATGTTGATGTCCAAGAGGCTGGATTAGATGACAGTAATTCAGTGGTATTTTAACCGAAAAGTTATTTGACATATGCCGGAAATCTAGTATTATTTTTTGCATACACTTTCTTTTCATCAACTAGGTCATTGATAAAATGTTTTTCTTTAAAATGAGCGGTACCAGCGGTACTCATTATATTTACTAAATATTTTAACTTAATTTTAGGGTATCCAGTTTAAAATAACTCCATCGACATTTGACGAGAGCTCGCTTGATAAAAGTAAATTCTCGCACCCAAAAGAATTTGTGGTTGAGTGTGCTCGAAAAAAAGCATTGAATGTTGTGAACGCTATAAAACAAGACAAAATAGATAAACCTTTCTTTGTTATTGCTACAGACACTATTGTGGTTAGTGAGTGTGTTTTCTTGTTTTTAAATGTTATTTCTGGTACTATCAAGATGTTTTTGCAGTAAATTTGATAATTTATATCTTCCAGTTTTTTTCTGGACCAAATGGGTATTAATGTACACAACAATATTCACAAACAGATTTGAGGAAACTTATGCAAATAAATACATCGTTTTTAAGAGGATTTTGTTTTTGAATTTTTTTAGAAACGTCTTTATATTTAAATTTTTTGTGGCTGTACTTTTATCAATTAGAATCATTGGAATTTAAAAGCACATTTTTTAGGTAACTGGTAGTGATATATTGGAAAAACCACGATCAAATGAAAATGCGCTTGAAATGCTAACAAGGTTTTTATTATATAATTCTGAAATTTTTATCCAATGTGTTATATTTGTAATAATTATCTGAGGCGTCTTAATTCAATAATCCTTTTGAAATTTATATCAATGCTCACCCTTGTATGTTATTCTTTTGATCGATGTTCTGTTGCACATTTTTCATATTAGACAATCTTCATTTGTGTTTATTAATGAAATTTTGTCTAAAAATTTATCAAATCAAGTTACCCTCTAATTATACTGAATTTTGTATTAGGAAATATTTTTGATTGATTGAGAATGTTGACCTTTTATAAAGTTATCGGACCCAGAACCAAAATAAATTACTTCTTTTTATTAAATTCTCCTTGTAGGTAAAGATCCTATGATCTTTGCTGAAATTCTCATTCCGAAGGGCCCAGACTCTGAAATTTGGAAAATTTGGCCTTAAATGATGTTTTCCGAGAAATTGTTTTTCAATTTTGCGAGTATTATGATGTTGTCTGTCATTTGAAAATATTATTTATGATTACTTTGTGTTTGACTATTTTGAAAAAATGATTTATGTGAAAGTAAAGGAAAATTTAATGCAAAAAATTTTGTGCTACAGGCCTGGACCCCAAAAGATAATATTTCTTTTCATTTTATTTTTTCCCTAAAAATTACCCTTGAAAATGCGCTTGAAATGCTAACAAGGTTTTTATTATATAATTCTGAAATTTTTATCCAATGTGTTATATTTGTAATAATTATCTGAGGCGTCTTAATTCAATAATCCTTTTGAAATTTATGTTTTGACTTTTGTTATAGATCTTAAATTTTTGAATGAAGCATACCCAAAATATTTTAAATTTTTCTCCGGAATTTTTGTAAATATCATAGAATTTGCTATATAAGGTCTTGAGAGCCATTCATTGATTTTTATTAGTTTTATCACTAGAGCTTGTCTTGTTTATTTTTTAGATTGAATAACAAAATTCACGAAGTCTACAGCGGTGTTTTTCTCGTTAAGATCGGTGAGTTTTTTTTTGGCACCTGAACGATTATTCCAAATTATATTTTTTTGCCATTTCCTTTATATGCCAACATTCTTCTCCTCCACTACAAAAAATATTAAATTAAGTCCTTTTCCAGTCATAAATTTAATTAAAACGATTTTAATAAAATTCCTATAAATTCTATAAGATAGTTCCACCAGATAATTGGAAAGAAGGTGGCGATCTTCCAGCTGATCTACATAGCTCAATACTAGTGATACAGACAAAGCATAAAACTAACTCGGAGTATAAATCTACTCAATGGGAAGAAAGGAAACACCATTATTATTATTGGTGAGAGGTAAACCTGATCATTAGCAAGGGGAGCAAATTTAAACTTATTCAATTATGTAAGTAAGTATGTCAGGTTTCAAAAAACAAAATTATAGACGAAAAAAAAAGGGAATGCCATTAATATTTGTCAGTTCATATTCAACATTTGGACAAGTTATACACAAATAGATATATCTTGAAACTTCGCAGCAATATTATATAAACAGTAAAAAACTGAAAATTCTTTTAAAAAAATAATTTCGACAACTTTTTACTTGTCTGCATTATTCCTGAAAATTTATTCTAGAATGATTGACTGTTTAAACCGCTTAGGACATTTGAATCACATTGAAACAACCTTTGTAGAAGTACAGTTTGAAAAACAAAACTTCCAAGAATTTCACAACAATGTTTGAGCTTCGTCACGTTTGTTTGACAATTGTGATCTTAACCCTGAAATGCTAACTGGTGTATCAATGCACTGTACCAAAGTGATGTTAATTCTAAGAAAAACCAGCATCAAACAGGCAAGCCAACAAAATTGTTAGATCCATAAGAACGTTGGCTCCATATTACACTCCTTGGGAAAAACTACTGCCCAACATTGCCTAATGTAGACATAAGTGAAAATGTAATAGAGGAGTGTCAAGAAAAGCTGATCTTTTTTGGGTATTCGCTTGTTCTCAGTCTGATTTAGAACTCAATGGTCGGCTTATTCCTATTTCGACTGGTTTTTATTACCGTGCTACGAGAAATAAGATATTACTACACAATGTTTATTATTTACCAGCAATTAACCACTCACCCACACGTATGGACCCAGTCCGAAAGGTAATACCAGGTAAAGAGGTAAGTTAAAGCAAAGGCAGAAAAACTTGCTTTCAAATGCACTGAACTTGTTTTCGAAGGTGTTAGAGGTAATTTATGGCGGTAATTTGTAATCGATTGGCTTCTGCTAGTTTATAGAACCTCATTAACGAAACTAACCTGGTCGGTACTATCGAGTCTCATTAAAGGGAAACAATACAACAAGGTGGGTTGCTTATTGAATACATTGTACGAATCATAGCAAAGAGTAAAACTAATTTTTTTTAAAGAATAAATACAAAATAAAGGAGAAATCAGTGTACTTAATAAATTCATCAAACCAAGTGAATTGAGTAACTTAGTTATGTAGTGAAGTAATTATAACTGAGGAATTCGTTGATGTATTTGTTCTTTTTAAGCAATATGCAAAATGAACTCTGTCCTATCACAGTATTTTGGCAAAGCTTTTTAAATATGGTCCAGACATTATTGGACTATATCAAATCAATTCGTATAGGTGACTGGGACCTTCTTCTTCAAGCGACTAAAAAGATGCTGAAATGGTTTCATGCATATGATCGCATTAACTATGCACCTCACTACTCTTTGGTGACACAGCAAAAGCTTTGAGATAATCATATATTGCTACCAAGAGTTCCAACAGAGTAAATTTTTCATGATTGTCATTCATGCATGTTAATATTATGAATCTTGTTACTGAAATTTTGCATCGCCATATCCTTATACTAAGGGAATATAATAAGAACTCCTTTAATAGTGATAGTCTTCTGTCTAATAAAACTTATAACAAATCTTACTTACTTTATGGTTGAATTTAGATACTCCCAAAACGCAGCCAAAAGACATTGGGAAATCTCGAATACCGTTTGATGAATCTACAGTAGTTATGTTACAACACAATAGCAACTTGGAACAATCCATTCCTTAAAAGCAGCTCGACCATAAGCCTATGTTCAGGAATTGCTAATTCAGACGAAATAAAGAGCAATTTATTTCGTGCCGAAGGCTTAGGTAAAGTGTTAAGTCTATGGAACGAGATCTAAAGATGGGTTAATTAGAATTGTTGCATCGCGAAGAGATAAACCAAAACCAAAACAGTTTAGTGAATACTTACTCAATCCCGAGAACAAGAACAAAATTGTCATGAAGTAACAGAAAAATTGTTAACCACTGTTATTAGAAACAATAGACCCTAGAGATTGGAAAAAGGCAATTATGCAGTTGACTTCTACAAAATTTTGTGAACAGAATTATTATTTTCAAACAATTCTGTTCATACTGTTAGAAAATCGCTGGGGTTATAATAATCAATTAAAATAATAATTAGCATTACTTGCTGCGTATTGTTATTTGAAACTAAAATAAGATTTTTTATTTATGCACAAGATTTTTTCACTCTCCATGCATCTTTATGGGACAAAACCATAAGATGCCCATAATTCACCTTACTTTTTCAAAGGTTTCAGTATACTTATATACTTATTCAAAGGTTTCAGTATACTTATTCAAAGGTTTCAGTAATTTTTAAAATGTGCCTGTTTTGTTTAATTTTAATTGATTATTTTTTAGGTATTGATGGAACATTTACTCATGAATTTCATGAAGTAACTGAAGTTTTATTTGGCGACATTCCACAAGAGATCTTAAATATGTACGCCAATTCAACAGAGCCGTTGTAAGCAGAATTAAACTTATAAAAATTATCTACTATTTGTGACCATTATTTGTTTATAAGGAGGAATAGATATTAACGTGGTCAGTCGGTAAAAATGCATTTTTCATACAAAATTTCTGAGATTTTTTCTAAAAAATAACCATAGATCTTCTATAGTTAATTAATGGCTTGAAGTTTAGATAGTGTATATTTGGATTTCTCCTGTGTCCCAACATATTAATGTAATTCTTAAAAATGTGTTAGAAACGATGAAAATACGAACACGTTGCACTGTAACAGCAAATAAATTATGTTGCTATGTGTTACGCAAAAATAGTTTAGTTTTACACGAGATTTTAATTGCTCATTCATGACTAAAGTTTCCGCCGAAAGGAAAATTTAAGAAGATTGCTAAAAAATTATTTGCAAAAGTTGTAAAGTTATCTTTTAGTGCTCGAGTTGAAATTAAATATTAACGCTCTTTTTTTTTTCCTTGAATTTAAAAAATATATTTACAACTCTTTCGAGAAACTCAATTTTCCATCAAAATTTAGCCTTTTATTAAAGATGTAAAATTTCTGCTCTTTAGAACTTTGAAAACGTGTATTTAAAGTTTTCAAAGTAAAAAATTTTTTTTTTAGAGACAAAGCTGGTGCGTATCTTTTCTAAGACCAATAGCTATCGATGTAATAATATGTATAGCTTGATATACTTTAATGTCTGATTAAAATTTTGAGCAGATCTGAAAGTTAACTCTTTACATGTATTATTGATAAAAATTTTAGTTTTATTTTATCTTCGAAAATTTGTACCCGCAATTTTTTTACAAACCATGAAAGTTAAATTAAGAAGAGTTTAGAAATAAGTTGAGGTAATCTCTCCAAAAGCCTTCATCTAATTTCAAAATCCTGTCATATTTGTTGGTATGCCGTTTTTTTCTTTGATTAAAATAAATCTAAATTTGCGTAGCTGACTCGTGGAATTCCCCCTTATATGTATTAAGGAGGTGCTTCACCCCTAAATATCTTCAATCTTTCAAAAAATAATAAATATTTCATTTGTGCATTTTATGTAGATTCCGAATTTGTTCTTGTTTTTCTTGCACCTATAATAGTTTTGGAGATGACAAGTATAAAAGGTCCTACAAGCCAGGAAAAAAGATTTCAAAAGTGTCCTTGTTTGGGAAAAACGTAATTTATCTGATGAAGGTGAAATAACAGCTCGACAAAATGTTCCTCCACTAACCCAAAATGTTGAGGAAGTCCCTTGCTCTAGCAGTTCTAGTATTGCAGGTATTGATCCTCATATTGACCAGTCTGTCTCAGTTGAAAGAAACTGTTGACAATGAAGATATTAATGTTTCTGCTAGTTAACTGACAGGCAAAGATGTAAAGATTAGTACTGGGACTATTACTCAATACGAGGACCCTAATTCCGCACATGGCTACAAACTGGTGTACATTTATATATATAATATATATATATAATTATGAATTTCATCTTTGGGGACCTTCATTGAAAATTTGAAGTTATTTGAAAAATTCTTTCTCGAGGAATCTTTTTGCAGGTGTTACTTACTGAACTAGGTTTTTTTATCAAATTATCAATCATTCAAAAAAAATTTTCCGTAATAAACAATGATATCCTTTATTTATATACATAATTTTGCTCCCCATAAGGTATAATGGCCTGTTTCTCTAAATTGAGTTTCAGGGGTGAAGCACCACCTTAAAGAAAGGTTATTCCCAAAGTTTTGTCTTTGTGGACTAGGTTTATATTCGTAATAACGAATTGCATTAAATCATCAATATAACTGCATTTTAGCATTATTCAGGTCTGTCACTTTTCTCTGAGGTAATTAGGTTCTCATATTAAATAGATAATCAACAACGGCGTGATTTGTGCTCAAAAAAGAGCATGCATCAAACATGAAACTCTTGGAATGGTGTTTTCCCGTATTTATTGGTCATATTTCTTTTAACTCGAATGGATTTCTCTTATCTGATAACAATTTTTTGTTATTTTTCTATTTTTCATACCTGTAATTTTTGGTTCACTTAACACTTTAAAATTAAGCACCCTATATTTTAAGTATGCTAGGCAGGGATTCGATTCCTCCCTTGACACAATCAAATTTATTTGTATTTGTTTGATAGTTTATTTAGTTAGAGATTGTGATCTCTTCAAGTTATCATACCAATAAAATATATATAATCAAGATTGTGGTAGGGGTATTTGATAGCATATATGAAAAAGAATTCTCGCACAGTATAAGTTTTACGATTTAAAGTTATGTTTCTGGTATGCAATTAATTATCCGATTAGGTTAATTATTTTATTTGAGATAAAATAATTATTTTATCCTTTTAAATTGCGCTTCCACACTTTGGTATGTGCCTTACCAAGCTTCATTTCTATCTTATTGCTTCAAGCTTGTAGATTTTATATCCTTTTTTAAAATATAACTTAAAATTCAGTAGTAGTATTTTATGCTGTAATCCTTCTTTTAGTCTAGTGAGTAACTCGTCTGGTTTGAAACTCACTATTGCCTTAAATGATAAAAATACCATTTATGACCCTAAATCACTTAATTTTATTTGAGTTATATAGCTTTTTACCGGTAGTGATTAATTTTCTGCGGAAAGGAGTGAACCCTGTATTTAGCCTACCTTTATGTAAGTTATCGTTTTATTATCAAGAAAAAGAAAAACATTTTAAACTATATTTGACTTAGTACAACGCTAGATAAAAATATTTTCTCCACTAAAAATTATTGGAACTTTCTCTCTTCGTTAGTTAAAAATAAGCCGTATTTCCAAAAGGTCACACGGATCCTAAATTATTAAACCGCAACTTAACTTTAAATTTTTTTTATCTTATTCGATGTTTAAGATCTTATTTATTCTTGACCATTGTATCAGGTATGGCATACAGGATGACGGCGCTACGCTTGTGAAAGAGATCAAAGGATGTTACTATAATGTACAAGGGTTCCCATTATTCAAATTTTGTAAAGAGGTTTATGATTGGATGAAATAAACATAATTTAAATTACTTTACGCAAAATAGATTACATTGTCTTTGAATTGTAGTTTTCTGAATTCCCAATCACAGCAGTCAAGGGAAAATTTCTCATAAAAACTTATTTTTGTAAATAAGACTTAGAGAGGCGAAATAATATTTTCCATATGCTAGATTTTTAAACCCTTCCATGCAATAATAAGATAATACCATTGATAATCATAACTTTGATTTTGCTAAGAAATTTCTATTTCATCACTGAATTTCAAATATATTCAATGTGTTGCATGAATGAACCATTACTCAGATTTTCATATCTAATACGTAATTGTAAATCTTAAACATCAATAAGATCAGGTTTTGACCATGAGTAAACATCTTCTGCTGGTTATAAGTTTTCCGCTGTTCAAATCTTCTGGTTTACTCTTCATTTATGATAATCTATCGAAAATCTTATTACTCAACGTAAAAAAAAAATCATCAGGCGAACAAATCGCAAAAGATTTCTAGGAAATTTTTTGAGAGTATAAATTTTTTCGAATGACATTTTTTCCAAAAAATTGGCGATGGGCAGTTATTAAGTTATTAAAGAGGTTTTCGACCATAACTTGCAAGTTAGGTCCTAATAAGCAAAACTCAAGAATTAATATAATATGAATTAAAATATCTAAAGTGAAATTACACTATAAAAAAGATACATTGAAAATAATTTTCAGCTGCTACCAAATAAGAAGGTTTTTGCATTATGTTATTGATGGATAGCGTTATCCAATTTAACATTTGGTAGGGATGATCATCTTGTTGAGATCTGGTTTAGTGGTATACTCTATATCAGATACTGACTTAGGATTCTATGCTCCTTCAAAATACCTCTTGTGATATCCCCAAAATTAGCAAAGAATGTTTTGAAAAAATAGTTTCTTATTTGTCCATTAGTTTATGTAAGACCTGTTTGTAACTGCAAGGGGTCTTATACACTACGACAAAAAATTAAATACTATTTTCTTTTATGGTTCAGTACTATATTGTGATTATAATGATCATTATAATAATTGTTAAAGTTCTAGGAAAATTGCCTGATTAAACTAAATTTTACGTCTGTATTTATAAAAACTAAATTCAGAAACTTGGGAATAGATAGTCAAGGAACAATTTGAATAAAAAATTTTGGTTCATTTTTCTGGTTGAGTAAGTAACTTAGGTTGGTCTTGCTTACATTTTTCATACGCGAAATAAAAAGAATGCGAAAGTTTTTTAATGTCATTTAAATTTTTACAGTGATCTCCATAATAATACCTTTGAGTATAATTTCCCACGGTTTTTTTTTTTACATATTTTTAATCAATCATTTTCATTGGTCGCCACTATGCGACCTGTCATCAAAAGAAGGAACAACTTGACGGGTCGATATATTTAAAAAATATTTTCATTAATTTGTTTTAACAATAATATTACAAACATTTGACAACACCTTTAAATATGAAAAAGTTACTACGGCCTAATTTTTGAAAAACAGTTCCATTATAGGGATCATCTTTCACAATGTCATGTTAAGCTTTTAAATTTCCAATAAAATATTTGTATCACTGTTTCTGACCTGGCGAAACACTAAACTAATGGTTTATGTCACAAATATAGGTTGATACAAATTCTTCATATTCACCATTGCTTTTTCTTGTCTCCCAATAACTACAATGCACGGCACATCTTTGACTTGATCTGATCAAGGCATTTGCCAGTGTCAGTAGCAATGACAGTAACAAGAGAAGTATCACAGTCTCTGCCATGTCTCATCGCCTGATATAGTTATCTTCGACTGAGTTTGAATTGCTTTACTCGATGGCAGCATTATTCATTGAGTTTTGTGGTACATTACATGACGAAGAAATTTTTTTTGAGATTCGGCAAAAAAAATTACGTTTTGGCGTTGAAATGTTCATCAACCCACAAAACTTTTGAAGCGATGCATAATCTTTTCCTATCTTTCTCATGGCAATAATAGCCCTATTGTTTATTTCATAGCTAGTTCCCCCGGGTCTATTTGAAAAAACTGATTTACTAGTATAAGTTTCCTGTGTCTAACTACATTTCTGATGAAAACAACGCACTTTACATTCTTTTTTTCTAAATTCAACTGGCATGAGATTTTACGGGATTGGCGGTCTGAGCTGCAGGCAACCACTGAATATATTGAAGTGCCAATAATTTAAAGTTTATTTGCAATATTTACACCTTCGTTATTTATATCATCATTTTGTGATGCGGTACTGGTTATATCATTTTGTGAAGCGGTACTGGTTGGCTCGGATTATTGGTAGTGTTAGCACATAAATTCACTTCTGGTCATTTTCTTTTTTGTTTAAAGGTAATAGTTGTTGAAATAAAAAAAGTTTTATAGAATTGTCTTTACTTAATTCTTGAGTCAATTTTAAAGTTGCCACATCCAAAAATGCTATATGCACCAATTAACCAAATATTGACGGGAATACAGCTAGTCTATAATAATACCGTATGTAATAATACTCAAGGTAGCTTTTTTTTTTTTTAAGGGGTAAACCCGCCCACCCCCCCCCCCCTCCATATTTTTAAATTTCAGCATACAAAATTGAAATAGCATATAAAATTCTAAGACAAAAACAATTTTCAAAAATTTAGAATGGTTGCCGGTTACCATGGGAACTAGAAAATACCTGAAATCTCAGCAAATTCGCTCCGGACATAAAATCTGAAGAAGTACTAAGAATTAGAAGCTAATTTTTTGAGGAGCTGTTCATCAGATGTGGATCAGTGATTTTTTCTGAAAATACTGGTAACTAAAAATATCAAAGGTCACAATAAAATTTTTTGTTTATTTTTATTGATAACTAACTGAAAATACAATTAAATGAGATTTTCTCTATTTAAATCATAGTAAACATTGATAGAAACATACCCTGAAAATTTAATGGAACAACCTTTAGCGGTTCAGAAGATATGGCCGGCGTGCAAAATATGTCATTCTGAGAAAAGCCCGTAAAAAGAAATATTTAAGCAAAAAATCATCATAATAGTTTACAAAACAATAAAACACACAACACATGTCAAAATCCACCAGCTTCATAACATTTATCTTCTGTTTCTAAAAATTTATCTGCCTTCATCTTTTTTTAACGTAATATCTGTCGCCGGACTTTGTTTTTCTTCACCGTGTGATACTCTACAAATTTTAACCGTTTTGCATTTTGTTTTTTACATCCTTGCAAAGTGTAAACACCCGGCACCATGTCTAACTTTTCATATATTAATATGGTAGCTTTACGTCCGATATTAAAACTGGCTACTGCATCATACATACCAAATTTAAGAGTCGAAAGCGATACATAAGTTACTTTTGGTAGGCGGTGCCAAATTGTCCCATTAAAGCTTTCATTCGCATTCTGCGTCTTGCCATGCAAGCACTTTTCTAATTCAGAATCTTTGCTTAACTCTTCAAATACTTTTCTGACTTTATAAACAATTGGTAATGGAAGGCCTGGGCCTGGCTTGTACAAGCTTGTGTTATTTGCTATATCAGCATTGTATTTACACCAACTGCTACTTCCGGTAGGGCAATGTGGAAAGTGAAAGTTATTTGATTTTGAAGAAGCAACATAAAACAAACTAGCTAAAACACCTGCTTTCATTTTTTTTAATTGCCCAGCATTTTGTCTGATTGCAACTCCTACAAAATTTATTTACAGAAGAATTGAATGATTCATTGTTTATAAATGGGGTGGAGGTGCTTGATTCAGCAATATTTACAACAGGGGCAGCACGAGTAAATTTTTTTTTACAGGAACATTTTCATTACTATCTTGAGGTCTTCTTCCATGGAATCCTCTCCTTTTTCTTAATACTTTTGATCTTTGTTTGACTCTACAAGTTTTACCCATTTTTATAGCTGGAATACTTGTAGAATACAAGTTTAGCACGAGCTTTCAACTTTAAAAACAATAATTTGTCTTGATGAACCAAGGTAATATAAATATATACTTCACTCTCTCAAGCAGAGTTTATTTGAATTATTGCCAAAAAATAACTTTTTATGGGATTATATACCGTTGCTATGGCCGTTGCTAAGATGTTTGTTTTAGAGTGCTCCTTAGAAAGATGAAATTTTGGGCATTTATACAAATATTTTTGGCAAGAGGGTTTTATTTCCGTATTCTACATAGAAATAATAAAAAATAAGAAACAATAAAAAAAATTTTTTCAAAAATTTAGGTGGTGTTTATCCCTTAATAAAATAACATTCAAAAATAAAACAAGGAGGCAATGCGATTATGAAATTACATAAAGAACTATTTACAAGAGGATGTTCAACTCCCTTACCAGAGTTTCACCGTCTGTTTAAAATTGGGATCACTTAAACTGTTTTTAACGTCGTCTGAAAGGATGTTCCACAGTAAACTAAATATAAATTGCAGGGAATTTGTGCCATAAGTAAGAGTGCAAGCAACTGGAAGTTTAACAAGACACGAAGTCCAAAGATCATAAGGTGTACGATCATAAATATTCAAAAGCAATTTTGAATTCAACTACTTTAGTTTTTTACGCACCTCGATTATAACTGAATTAATAACTGAAGGTTTCTATTATGAATGCTAAAACTATTTTAGATCTCAAAAAGTTCCGAAAGTCTCATTATGCAGTCATTATAAACAGCTCTCAGTGCACGTTTAAATGCCTTTTCAATACGAACTAGACTTATTGCAAAACACAAATATTAATTGACCGTATAACGTAATATAGGCTTTTAAAATTACATTAACTGGACATATACTCAAAACATGCTTAATTCTCAATAAAACGCTAACGTTATTGTTTACTCTATTGCAAACTCTCTTAATATGACTAGAAAAATTTAAATGGCAATCGATAGTAACAGTTCGACTACTTTTCAGGAAGAAATCTCTAAAACAGGAATAAAAATAGAGTGGGTTTCAGGAACTTTTTCCCCAAGTAGCATATGTTGGAATTTCCCTTTAAAAAGTTTGTTCTTGTGGTTTTCTAGTCACAATAACTTTTGTAAAAGAAAATGCTTCAGGGTATCCTTTAATGGTTCACATTTTTTAAAACGCTTATTGCTCAAGCCGTAGGGCTCAGAAGAAGTTCTTGATAAAAATATGTGTCTAAAATTTGCCTGGGCACCCACTGATGTAAAAAAAAAGCAAAACATAATAAATTTTATTGCTAACAATCTTCAAAAGCATCAGATTAAAGTTTACTCCGCCGATGGTGATGCAGACCTACTTATAAATAGTTGAAAACTCTCGATTTTGATGAATTACCATTAACCAAGTCGGATTTTGGCTCATAGTGCTTCTTGTGTATTGTTTAAGACGACGCAAAGTTGACACTGATTTTTCACACTCACACGATATAAAAGGAAGAGCACCATGTATCTAAAGAGCAACTGTAACGTTAGGATACAAAGAAGGATTTTTCATGTTTAGCTTCATTGCTGAGCTTTTTGATAACAGTAGCATTTTCTTTAAGAAATAGTCCGTCATCATTGGTACTAACATTCACTCGGGTTTTACATGGAGTCAAAGATGAACTTACAACAACAGCAATCGGTGATTCATGAGAAAGGAAATTTGACAAAGCTATGTCTGGTTATAAAATAGAAGTTTAAAATGAGGGTGTTGATCCTTTTTTGAAAAAATTGGAAGTATTTGACTTAACAGCAGGTGAAGTGGTCGAGACATATGACAAAAAGGTATTTCTACTTGGCAAAAATTTCTTAAACGGGTGGTCTTCTGCAACGGAAGCAATAACCTTGGACTTGTAATTTTTACTTTCAACAAAAGTAATATCTCCATTCACAACCAAGCTATCAGCAGATTTCCGTTTATTATTTAGAATTTTGAACAATAATTGAGGTAGCACAACACTAGTTCCACTACTGGTTGAATAGCTGAACATCAAACAAACAGGTTTTGTTGCATCAGGACAAGGAATACGAGGAAGAATTAAAAAATTGAAAACTAATCGATATATTTCCTCACCAAAATCAGGATAATAACATTGAATAGGTCGTTTGGTTACCGACGCAACTGTCAATAAACATAAAAAAGAGCTCCATGATTAAGAGCACAGCAGCAGATAAATTGTTTGAATTATACGAATCAAATGCAATATTAGAATGTTAATTAAAAAAAAAAAAAAAATGCTATTGATTGATGAAAAACTTGTTTGGTTATTCTGAAAAATTGGGTTGGAGACAGCTTAAAGACAACAAAAAAAAATCGCAATAAGTAAAATTAAATGAAAAATATTCAAAATTTTTATTCACCAAGATTAGGATAAAAAAATTGAATTGGTTGTTTGATAATGGACACAACTAAGAGAATTGTTTTCAGTTTCGCTTCACTGAATATTAATATTATTTGTAATAAAAGCTTGTAATTAAATTGTATCGGTAAAAAATATACCTTTAAACCACATTATCACATCTTATCACATTATATACATTATCTTGGTATAGAAAAGAAAAAGGTTGCATATATATTGTATAAACTAAAAATAATAGCAAAAATGTAACAATATAAAAACTTGGTTAATGTAAAACAAAAATATCGCAAAGAAAGAACTCTAAAAACATAAATTGCATTTGATTGAAAAGCAGGGTAGTCGCTCGCAAACACGCAAAACAACAAAAAAATTAGTTACCGCATTTACTATCAACTTAAAAAAAAAAAAAAAAAAATCCTCAAAAATGGGAAAGAAATATAACTTTTGCCAGTCATAACCAGCGTCTACAAAGCTCTTATAAAAAACAAATTGACTTGGTCCTGGGGCTGATTAAAAACAGGAAGCTCTGATTCTGGTACTAATATATCAGCATAATAATATAAGCTATTATTAAAGATACCACGGGCTGCAATGTTTACAAATGTTGATCTGTTGTGACAGGCAAGTTAAAATTACATGAACTAATGTGAAAATATACATGTTGTATATTATATTTGAAAAATCAAATTCAGAGAAATGTCTCAGAAATAGCATCATATAGCTTGCTTTTTTTAAGAATTATTTCCTCCGTGGTTTTTTCTAGAATAAAAGTTCGCTTATTATTGCGAACATAAAATTAAGAATATTGTCACATAGGAATGCGATCAGCTAAATAGGCTATCCAGAAGAGTGCTTTTTTATCGTTTTTAAACGCTCCAGTTTCAAATATTTATACATATTTTTATTATTCACAAAAATAAATCTATTACATGCTCTCAAAACAGCGCTTTTTAAAATTATACGAGATACATGTGTATCCAAAGGATGTGTATTTCATTAGCTTGTCATATTTTACCCCGAGAATCTATTGTATTGTACAGTAAGCTGCAAAAAGCAACATGGCCAAAGTGTTTCACCCCTGAGCTTACTTAAGCTGCTATAATTTTGCGCGAGAGAGAAGAAAAAGAACTCATCTAAGCTTGTTTTTAATGAGTGATATCTATTTTAGATAAAGCCATAGTTACATTGAAAGCAACAAGTTATTTTGTCTTTTGTTCCGAAGAACAGACTTAGTCGGTCAGCGCCCTTCTTCTTTGGCAAAGAATCCTAACATATAAATAGAATTAAACCGTATCAGGAGGTTTTAATTTCTTCCGAAAAATCAAGGTGTGTCCTTGGCTACACTGGATACACCTTAAATCCGCGCCTGAAGGAAGTTGTATCATGTGTATACAGAGCATCGTCATTAGAAAAGTTTGAAGAACCTGTTAAAAAGCAATTTAGTAGTGGTATAATGGTGAGTTATCTGAGGGTTACATTGCCGGTGAAATCATTTAGTTGTGAGCTGCAAATACTTATGGTTAGTAAATATTCTGCCAGATCTGCTTGTCTAACTATATTTTGAATTTTCTAAGAGCAATACTGTTTGGAATTTATTGAAGAGAATCAAAGAATTGACAAAAGTTAGTATAGGTAGAAATATACTATAAAGTCAGTGTTTAACATTGGATTATACATGTCGAATTGCAGTTGTAAGAAATAAGCTTAGAACAGAGCAGACCAAAATGACCCTTAATCAATATGTTCCAAGTTGTTTCAATTGTAATTGAATGGAATAATTTTTTCTGTGAGAAATCTCACAGCAGGAGCAAACTGAATGCTTTATTTAGTTATTTTCATCTGCATGTTTTTGTATGGTATAATCAATAGCTAAAGTATCAATAGCTATATAT
>JAUZNK010042174.1:0-17009 GCA_035046665.1 Euphysa ruthae | reverse complement strand
GGCTGGCTGGCTGGCTTGCTTGCTTGCTTGCTTGCTTGCTTGCTTGCTTGCTTGCTTGCTTGCTGGCTTGCTTGCTGCTTGCTTGCTTGCATACTTGCCTTCTTGCCTGCTTTCCTGCTTGCTTGCTTGTCTGCTTTCCTGCTTGCTTACTTGCTTGCTTGCTTGTTGATTGCTTGCTTGCTTGCTTGCTTGCTTGCCTGCTTGCTTGCTCGCGTGCTTGCTTGCTTGGTTTCTTGCTTGCTTGCTTGATTGCTCACTCACTTGCTTGCTTGCTCGCTCGCTTGCTTACTTGTAATAGATATATACAAGTTGTCAAAAATTATTTATGATGAAATAGTTTTATATATACATATTTGCAAAGTTTATTATACTCAATCCTGACATGAGACAATCCTGCCACTATTTAGTAGACTAGTGATGGCCCAGTGACTAGTAATAGACTGTTAGATAAAGTAGGACCGTGTTTTTTATTAATCCCATTCTTTAGATATTTTAAAGAATGTCTTCATAGTAATGATTCTCGCAGTTTTTTTTTATATTGCCTTGCCTTCAATACATTACCATCTGGTAGTGACCAGTGTCTGGCTCCTTGTCAATTTGCTTTTAGTTTTCTCTTCGTGAAAACATAAGTCTTGATTATTTTTAGTTCTTGTAGAGATGGTAGGAAGGCATTATTGTAACTAACTACATACCATGAGCAGTGGGTAGCTCTATTGATGAAGTTGAGAATACCACAGTTAGTTTTGAATATAAATGAAAACAGAAAAATACAACAGAATAGGATGATGAGTTTCCAGATATGTTTGAATAAGATATTAATAGAAGATGAGTCATTGCCATTATTTGACAGTGAAAATGAAAATGAACATAAGGAAGTTTCTTAAAAGCTAGGGAAGTTTTTCTATCTACTACAGTTAAACTATTATAAAAGGATCATGGTTAAAAGTTTATACTGCAATTGGCCATTTGCTGCGTTGTGCTAGATTTAAACAGGGACAACCCATTTATATTAAAACTCATTTGAATAGTAGTATTAGTTATTGAATGTAAATTTTTTTGTATAATAATTAATTTTTTTTTTAATTTTGTCAATGAGTTAAATTGAACAACAAAAAAGTGATGCTCCTGCATATGATATGCTAAAGGGCATAGTCAAACATGCTATTTCTCACATACTGTGAAAGATGTATACATGCTGGTCGTCTTATTTTTAATTGTGTTGTACATACCTTTGAAGAGGATAGTATAGAATGATAGAAGATAAGAGGATAACTTCAACATGATTGAATATGCAGAAAAGAATAGTAAAGGGAGATCACATCGACAGGCTCTATTCTGAAAGCAGTGCATTCTACAATTTTAGTTAATATCTTTTCATTAGATTATGCGCATTTAGTTTGCTTGGGATGCATCTACAAAGACTGCTTTTTTTTCTGAGAGGTAGCGTAAAAAGAACAAACCAAGGTAAACTCTCTGCTAACATGGTAAATCAAACTTCTGATAGATTAGTAGGGTGAAAAGTAGAGCTACTTAGTGATTTTGTGAAATATCTTGCAAAATTAGATAGATCAAAGGCAACTGAATTTTACTTTTTCCTAATGTATTCAGGGATGATTGTACTTAAATTGATCATTGAGGCTTTTGAATACAAACATTTTTTGAGTTTTTCCGTCGTCATAAGACTGTTGTGTGAAAGCAATAATAACTTTCATAACTTAAATATTGACAACGCTTGCCGATTATTAAGATATTTTTAAACCAAAGCAAAGGTGATTTATTCTGTTTACAGAGGTTAGTGGGAAGTAAACTTAAACCACTAGTGCAGATATGTAAAAGACTAGATGAGAGAAAAATGTTCATAAAGCTTCCCGAAATAAACTTTTCTAAACGAAAAGCACACATAAAAAAGATCTTTACAAAAAGAAGTGTTGTTCTCAACAGCTTTGTGTAGAGTATAAGGAGAAGTGATTAATTTTTTGATAAGTTATATTTGTGTTCATGTATTCTTGTATTTATGCTTAATGTTTTGCTCGTTGTATTTATATGTTTTGGATACGCATGACTTTCCTGCTAATCATGTGGCATATGAGGCTCAGAGTTTAAGTTGTGATGAATCATGTGTGCAAATTATTGTAATACTTCAATATTTTTTGCAGAGTTTCAAGTTACACTTGCTGACTGAAATAAGAAAGTTACTGTAAAAAATTTTTCGAAGTACTAATCGTACTGATGGGCTCATTTTAGGTATTTTGGGCAGTTAAAAAAACTGTAGAAATTTGGCAGGTCGGAGAAAATTTTCTTTCCAATATTGAAGTGAATTCAAAGTTGGTAGGTTATTTTTACTCTGATTTTTTTTTCGTAATCTGGCAAACTATGAAGCAGGGTGGCCTAGTGGTGTCACATTTTACAATAATAATACAATGAACTAACTGGCTACCTGCCAAGATGGGGTAGCGATAAAAAATATAAATTAGTCATCTACGCTTAGTTTTGCCCTAAGACTTCAATTTGATATTATATAATGTAAACTTAATGCGCTCCAGTTTTTTATTTTATGTAAACCGTGACCTCAACCTTTTAGATAACTCAACTTTTTATGTGGCAACTGGTTATAAATTATAAACTTAGATTAAACACTTCAAATCTTACTTTTAGATGAAGGGTGGGGAAATTTTTGTGAGGGATTTAAAAATTTCAATGTTTGTAAAAGTAAACAGATTTAAAGGCACATTTTTAAATTACTTGATAAAAACAATAAAATAGGTGGCTGATAGATCATAGGAACTTAAGTATTATAACTAGTATTAATTTTTAAATTCATTCTGCTGCAAATTCTTCCTGTCATGTTTTACCATAAAATTTTTAATTTAATATTTTTTCTGACAGAAAAATGTTTTATACAAGTAAAATTTCTAATGTGTTACTTTCCATAAGAATGTGCACTCTTGAGTAGTCAATAAACTTCCCTCTCGAAAGCTAACACCTCCGGTCTGTTTACTAACAAACAGGAGTTATGATTTCATGCTATTGTAATGGGTAAAAATGCATGTTTTTGCTTATGTACTTCATTGTCCCATAAATTTTTTTAGGGGAGGTACAATTTCAGGGTTAACTATGAATTTTAATTTATTAAACCCGATATTTTAAGATACTCCCGAATCTAATTGTAACATAGGGTCTAATAGTTAGGGGATCTGCAAAAATGCGAAATAAATTGGTTAGGATGATTTGTAATAATTCAAAATTGGTGGCATTTCTATGAAAACGTAGCTGAAAATTCAACTGGCGATTGTCTACCTCAGTCCATACTGGGGGGAGGGGTTAGTAATTGGAATTTGCTGCCCCTAAAACCTTTCTCTTTAGCTTCTGATCAACCTTAATGTGGTGATAAGAAACCAATTTAGCATGTAATCAATTTCAAATTTCGACATTCTAATAAATTAATGGGCTACAGATTTATCTTTTCTGCTCCTTCAAAACATTTATTGGGTGAGGGGGAGGAGGTGCAAGTTTGCGATTTTTAAATCGTATATATGCAAAATCAATAAAAAAAACATTCATTTGAAAATTAATTGGCACACCACTTAATTAACGCATTTAAATATTTTTTTTGTCATTTTCGTCAAAACGTTATTTTTAAGAACAGTGATTCTTTATTTTATTTTACAAATTCACGAGAAGATTTGTGCGGAGGTTGCTGCTCCATGACTTTAGAGGGTACCTGTGGCTCTACTTTAGCATTAAAAATAATTACATGAAACTTTAGTAAAAGGATAATGTTTCACATATCTAAAAGGATTTGTCTTTATTATTTACGTTTATCATTATTTTTTAGAAAAAAAGATATAAGTGATTAAAAAAAATCGCGGCAACCTCCCCTCCCCCATTAACCTGCAGCCCATTAGAATTTTTCACATTAAGCATTGCAAGGCTTATTCAAAATGGCTCTCTAACATTCTGCATTCTTGCTCTGATTATTTCATTTATTTCAGATATTGTGATAAAGAAATGGAAAAATGCGATGAAAAGTCTATAAGCGAGGTGTTAGGGAAAAAAAGCGCAAGCTCAAAAGAAAACAACGGCAGAAAATGATTATTTAATTTCTTTGCGTGTAAAAAAACTTTTATTTGATAGAATTTCCGTTTAGCGAACACATTCATTATATTCATTATATTCATTATATAATTACATGTATGTAGTTACACTTAATTAAGAAATTACAATTTGGTCAAAGGCATAAAGCATAAAAAGCATAAACATGTATCTAAAATACGGCTTATATACGACTGTAAAATACGTATAATTGAGCTCTTGATAGATACGTTTAAAACACGTTTTCTATCTATCTTTAAAACGCGGTTTCAGCCAACGTCTTGAAGACGACTTCAGATGGTTGAATGTGAACGTGAATGTCATCTGAAACCACCTTTTTGACGTTTTATAGTCGTTTTGGTAACCACTAAGTATAAACTAAATGATAAAATACAAATTATTTAATTTGAATCGGACTGAAATTCTAAAATCAAGAAACGTTGCAGTCTGAATATGCCTAATTTACCTTCAATCAATTATATTTTTTCAGCAGCTACAGCTATTTAAGTGAATTTTCACTTTGAAGTATAATTTCAACATCTTTTTTTTTTTTTTTTTTTTTAACTTTGTTATAACATTTTTATTAGCATATAACGCTCCGTGTAAGTATAAAATCAAGGTTAACTTCATCATCAAAATATTGTTATTAGAAAACTTAAGACTATGAAAACTAGATGTTTAAGCAAAGGTAAAAGTAATTGTTTCAAAACAGATTTAAAGAAAGGGCCTAAATAAGCATCGGCCTTGTCTGTATTTAAGCTCCTCTCTTTGCAATATTGGCCCTCAAACAATAAGTACAATTCATAGTAAATATAGCAAAGCTGCAGGCTAAGTATGTATTAAGTTTTAAGGTCAAAATCATACTATTAATTTTTTTGACCAGGTTATATTTGTTTTAATTTTTGTAAAGTAGTGTATGTCCTGATAAAATTTTACTCAAACTTGAGAAACAGCACTAAATTTATTTTTTTTTTCAAAGTATTTTTTTTATCTGATAGTTTCTGTTTTTTTCAAAATATATGCGTTTTTGCTGTTATGAGATTTTATATATATATATATATTTATATATATACACGTGTATGTGTATATGTATAAATTATTATTTTTCTTACTTACTGTTATTATTTCAATCTCAGGGTTGTATCACGAGCAAAGCCGTCCTGATAGAGACAATTACGTGGAGATAATCTGGAACAACATTCAATCCGGTGAATATTAAATTATAGTTGCTACCTTTTAATTAGATTATAAAACATATGGACTATTTATTCAATATTTAGAATGATAGGGAAGTTGTTCATTTTTATTTAACCATTAAGTGGAAAAAACAGCAAATAAAAGATAAAAATACTATGTTGATGCTTCCATGAATGAAATAGGCTACATCCATGAATGAAGTAGGTTTTTATAAAAAAATTGTTATGGTTTGGCTGAGAGATAAGAGTAATAATATTCTTTGTTCTATTTAATGCCAAATAGTTTCTTTTTTTCCTTTTATTTTCTTCTAAATTCATTTTGTACAGCGTTCTTTTTCGATCTAAATATAGGTTTAAATACAGTTAAATTTTATTCGAAATTTTTTTGATTTTTGTCAAGAAAGTATGATTTGGTTATGTTTAAAATTTTCAGGTTCAAATTCAAGGTATTTTTCAGCTTTTTTTTTTTTTTTTTTTTCTGTGTGTAATTATTTTGAAAATTTATTATGCGCAGGCCACAAATTACAAAATAAGTCAAAGTCTGCTCATAAATTAAAACATTTATAATAATAGCTTGGAAATTTTCTTGTAAATTACTTGTTTGTTGCGATATAGGCATGAGTTACAACTTCAATAAGCACTCAACTTCTACAATCGATAGTCTTGGAACACCTTACGATTATGAATCTATGATGCATTACGGAGCGTATGCTTTTGGTGGAAGGCGTATGACTATCCGAACTAAGAAAGCTGGGAAAAAAATTGGAAACAGGCGTGGATTTAGCGAAATGGACATTATACAAATAAATCTAATGTACGGCTGTAAAGGTATGTATGTTTTAGTAATATTTCGATTTTTTAAACTGTGCAAAGCTGCCAAAAATATTTATAAAATAAATACATCTAGCCTAAGAACAGGAAATTCTAATTCAGTTTTTAATTTTTTTCCTAAAGAAACTTTAGAAAAAATTAAATCCCAAATATATCTTAGATACTCAATTTTTGCTTATAATATTTTTTAAATATAAACGTTTTTGTGATTCAAACAAGGTGCCGAGGAAAAAAAACATGTCCATGATAAACTAAAAAATACACAAGTTTTAAAGAAGCATTGACTTTGTTGTCTTGATTTTTATGCCCATTTGAACTCTTATCAAGCATTAGGTTTTGCATTTTAAAGTAACTAATCTTTATTTTCAATTAGAACATTTACGATTACTAAGTTTAAAAAATCATCTCATTCAATCCAGTCAGAATAAAATTGAAAATAACAAATAAATAATAGTTAAAAAATCTATTGGAATATATGTGGTCAAGTAGACAGATGGCTTTAAGTCTTCACGATTGCGTATTTGACATCAGCAATAAATTTTTACTGACTGAATTTCACCACTTTACTTTGAAATTTGTTCATTTAAAAATTGATTCGCCTTTTCACAGGTTAGCTTTAGAATGAGGGCGAAATCTGAAAAGTTGTTAATGGATACACCAGTTTAACTGATCGAGTGTTATGGATAGAATAACTATCAATTAGTAAAAGTTATAGTTGATCCACTGCCATCTCCTATGAAAAAAACTGGAATTTAGCAGAGTTTTCAACCAGCGAATTTTTTTAACCACTTTATTGCAATGTGTATATCAAGTTTTAGTTTGACAATTGAATCCTGAAGAGAACTGTCAAATGCTGACATTGTGTTACCATTTGCAAAGTTACATATTTTTGATTCATCAATAAAAAAAAACAAGTTATTTATAATTATATTAAAAATAATTGGGCCCAAGAGTAAATCTTTGAGGGACACCAAGTAGGTCTATTAACCAATCAATGGTCTGATGTAAATGCGCTGTTTCCTATAGCTTCTTAGATAATGAAAAGTTAAATTGAGACTGGTATAGTTAACTTTATATGCAGTTGGTTTTGCGATTAATAAATGATGAGAAAGAGTGACGTTTGCTTTAATTAAATCTATTAAAATAGCATTAACCTTTTGATTAGCATTCTGCCAGTTTTTGAGAAGTTCTTTTAAAACAAAAGGATTTTAAAATTTTGCAATTTTTTTAAAGAACTAATGTAGCTACTTCAGTGTTGGACTAAATAATGGCGTTTAGAATTGGATCACGAGTCGCTGGTATATAATTAGACTTCCATTTCGGAATCCTAAGACTTCCAGTAATGATGTACCAATTAGAGATATCAGAAAGCTTTAAGGCATCAGAAACAATTATTTGATTATCGACCAAAAAATTTCTTTAATTAGATGAAATTGTTTTATTAGAAAATAACGATTTAAAAGTTTTCCAAAAGGATTTCGAAGACATGATACTAGTTTTATCAAAAAAGGTCTATTTATTATGCGCTTATAAAGATTTCCAAAATTAATGTTTGCCCAATATGTGATATTGTTAGATTGGTTTTAGATGCGATCGTTTCATGATTGCTTTACATATTTCCTTTTACATACCTGGAAAATTATCCCCTCGTAGAATTTTTGAGTTTAGTCAAACATTTTTATTTGCTGTTTTAACAATTTGATTGTTTTCTATGCTTTAGTTTGAAGCGCTTTAAAAGAAGTTCAAATTTAACATGTTGTCATATGTTGAATGGAGATTTAAAAACTTGATAACAACCTAAAGAAATTACACATTATTTTATATTACTCTGAAATGAAAATCCCTGTTCTTAATGATGGTGTTCATGAGTTGAGGTAATACAAATAAATGTGTTGCCTTAATAACAATTTTTTCAGCACATCAATATACATATATATTTCAGATTTCGAATTTGTTATGACAGGGTGAAATATTAAATACCAAATCAAAATATCTGATTTAAAAATTTTCTGATGAGATGAATAAAAAATTACCTAAAATATTGACAATGAGCAGGATGTATCTTTGTCCCATTTGTGGTTGTATAGCCTTGTGGTTAACACGCTAGACTACTAAACTATGTCAAAAATATATGTATTTCATTCAATACATACTTTTTTGTTGTCAAAATTAGAGCATTGAATTTAAAGAAAGCAGCGCTAACACCAGTAACTTTAGTTGAAGTTTGTATAAATATTGTCATTATTTGTTATTAATATTTATATTATTATTAAAAATTTTTCTAACTACCGATCATAAAATTTGATTGAATCACTTTTTAATGTCTTAGTTGGACCAACACCTGTACCGACACCCCCACCACACTGTAAACCTGGTGAAGATATAGATAACGATTGTCCGCGATGGGCAAGCGAAGGGTATTGCAACAGTAAAAATGAAGACTATCTTGCTGTAATGAAACGAAAATGTTGCAAATCATGTGGTATGTATTATTACTTAAAAGTATAATTAAAAATTTTTTTCTTTTCTGGTATTTTAATGTCTAAGATTACTGGGCATCAAAATTAAAACAGAGACACTAAATACTTTAAAATGAATGTGATAACTTTAAGCTTGCTTAAATTTTTAAAATTGCGATAATGATGGCTTAATACAAAATCATGAAAATCTTGCAATTTTTTCTATCAGATACGCCTCCACCTGTTCATTGCACACCTGGAGTCGATTTAGACAGTGAATGCCAACGATGGGCCGAAACTGGTTATTGTACAGCTACAAATCATGATCATCTAAGTACAATGAACAAAAAATGCTGCAAATCCTGTAAAGGTAAGGCTTATTATTTTAACAAATAATTCAGTAGGAGTTTCACATTGCAGAAAGTGAGATTTGATTTAGAAAGGTAAGAATGAATGCATCTATGAAACCCACGACTCAACGATAAAGAGGTTCTCTGGGCTCAAAATACCTACCCTTGAGCAACATTCAAAATTCTCCAGTCATGCGGCCACTATAAGCAAAAAATTCTCCAAATAAACGATAATTTCGTATTTTCCACTAGATCATTACTTAAATAATTTTATTTCAAATTCGATGATTGAAAACTAAAAATTTTAATCAGAATGAACGCCACTTTTAAAAATCAAAAAAATAATAATATATTTATCCCTCAAAATTATCCATCAAAAAAAAGGTCACAAAATATAGGGTACTATTTTTTTCTATTAAATTATTTAGCAAATTACTTTACTCCATATAGCTACAGATAAGCTTTAATACACATCAGTAGGCTTTATTCTGATGGGAATTATAAAAAGTGGTTTATCCAATAGCTTTGATGGTTTAATTTACCTTCGCAGGAAAAAATTATTTTTCTCTGAAAGAGCTTTTCATTGTTGCATAATGTCAAACCCAATTCCAGGAAAAAGTTTGCTGTTTACCTCATAATCAGAATTTATTAATAAAAAACATAAAATTTGTTTTTGTCGCAAATCATTAATGATACACTTGTTATACCCATTGCGTTAGTCCTTATTATCACCTAGTTACATTGAAAGTTAAAATTAAAGCAATTTTTGACGCAAGTTGTATTTTACTTTTGCGTATTGTACTATCAGCTAGAAATCGTAGATTTTCCATTGTATGCCGTTGGGTTTGGCCAAAATTCTTAGGATGGGCAAAACTCATTTAAGCTTATAATAATATGATTATTTATACAGAACAGCCACTTCAGTGAATTTCACTGTTATTAATGTGGGTCCTGCTCCGGGCAGTGATTATTCGATTATTCAGTTATTTTAACGTAAGGCCAACAGATAGTTTTACGAACTAATTTATTAAAGAAGGACCAAGGAGTTTGGTTCTAGGTGTACTTTGAACTCCCCTTGGACTTTATGGTAAAGACAATCATTGGTCTCTAAGGGGAGGTGTCCAACCGCTTTTCTGTGAGAGAAACCAATGACTTAATTGTTCGGCCAGAAAACAATAAAGTGGCTAAATTTACTTATACTCCTACTTAATTCTTTCAAAAGTTACAGCTTTTGTATGTTTCTTATAATGTCATCATATTTGGAAGAGAAATATCGTCAAGTATAAACGTTTTTGGAACATGCATTATTTATTTGGCTTAATATTATTTTTACCATAAAAATGTACTGAGTATATTTAGTGCCATAGAAATAAACTTAGTGCTTCTTAGTTATAGTACTTCCATGTTTATACGTAATTTGAGGTTTCGATGTTTATCTAAAATGGAGCCTGAAGTGTTTAGTATAAATGTATTACGAAATCCAAATGTAAAATGGATGTGTAGTTTTTAAATATTAGTGAAAATGAAAAGGAAGATATATGTGATGTGTGCAAAAAAGAATATTCTACTAACGAAAAAGTAATAATTTAACTGATGTTGGTTGGGATAATATTAAACGTCAATCAGAAGAATGGATGCATGTATATTTTTCATACTCACATTCTTAAAATGTGCGTATGAAAAAACAATTTTAGGATACCTCCTATGGTTCCTGAGCCACCGGATTATCCAGTCTGCAAAAAAGTTTTTTTGGTAATTTACTTGAGATGAGGAATCAACCAGAACTACATCACATATTTGTTTATTCTGACAAGCAAGTATACGCCAAGATGACACACATTCTTTGGAAACATCCCGACTTATATTCTAAAGTTAAAATAGTCATTAGTGGTTTTCACCAGTTAAGAGTTCGTCAAAAACTAATTTAAAAATGACATGCTTTTATGGGTTATTGATCATTTTTAACTGATTCACGGGTTATAGCTGAAGGACCGGATTACCAAACCATAGAAGACAGACATTATTACAGGAACATAAGAATATTGAAAGAAAAATTTTGCACTTTGATTCAATATGGCTTTGAGAATATGTGTGAAAACTTTAATGTCATTAAACTAACGTTAAATCAACAGCTCGTTTGATTGAAAATTGTTTCTACTTTAGAAGCAAGTTAGTTTCCAACCAAATAACTATGTCCCCGGAGTTCTGTGCAATGTGTGTTGAAAGGAACAGGTGATAGTCTCATGGGAACTGATGTATTAACAGAATTTTTCAACGGTCAAACGAAACGACAGGCAGATCCTTGCTGATCAGGATTCAGCACTAATGCTCCAGCAGCAAACAGTTAAGGTCATGCCGACGTCGAAGTGCTTCTAAAAGGTTCTTCAGTTTTTGACTAGTGTATGCGTCGTTTGTGGATTAATGGCATAGTGGTCTATGGAGCCGAATCACTGAGACAGTTGTGAAAATGTATGTGGTTCGAGCCCACTTAATGATATTTCCGCTGAAACCATCATCTGATTTCGGGCAACATATTATAACAGAATTCAGATGGTGTATGTCTGTCCTCGTCCTGTGTCCCAAATTCGTAATATATGTACCTATAATAAAAAAAAAAAAAACAAAAAAAAAAACCTTTAATATAACTTTGTAAAATATAAAGTTGTAGTAAGATCAGTTTGGTATCTTTTAAAAGCATGCAACACTTTTGTAAATTTATTAGTAGTTTTTGCGAACAGGTTGATGACATTGCACTTGTGTTTATTTCTGTATTAGATGAAACCGTAGCAGTAAGAAAAGATAACTTGTTTGAGTTACTAAAAGATTTGTAGCACTTTGGATGCCATCTTACGTCAATTACACTTGTCTGAAGTCTTTATTTCCGGCTCTATTACCACAAATAAAACAGTTGTAAGATCCAACCTCTAATTTTGCAATGTGACAAAGTTTTACTGGACTTGCGTTATCTTCATTTTCCATATTTTACTAAAGACAAAAACTTTGTGCTACAGTAAGGTGAAAATCATTACATTTTCTCTATTAACAACGAAACCACATGAAAAAAACATTCTAAACGCACACACACTGTAGTAACAACAAGTTGTGAAAAAACTTTTCACCTGACCTGATCATAAAGCAATAGAGATTTTTACTTTAAACTAAAAATACACAGTTTTACCTAGACACGATTGTGGAGAGCATAGTTAGTAAAACACACCTGTAGGAGTTATAAATTGAATTTTTGAGTTTCTAATTTGTCACTGAAGAGGGCTTGCAGGCAAAAAAGCCTAGCTTCAATAAAAATTAAACTAAAAGAGAGAAAAAACAACAATTTTCACCAAAAATTAACCCGTGGAGGAGTGTCAAATGGATATTTTGTGCCTATCACAGGATAAAAGAGGAGAGCAACTCATCCCAACATAAGTATAACAATTAAGTATAGGAACACTTGTCACGAATATAAATATACGTAGAAGTGATACATTTTCATTTTTACTTAAAATCACTGTAACACTCCCAGCTACTTGAAGTGCACCTACGAAACACTGACCAGAATTAAGACTCAGGCTTTCAAATAGAAAAATGTTCAAGGTTTCCAAAAATATATAGTTTGTCCATTGGTTTCCTGGGTTAAGCAAATGGCTTATTTTGGGATTTGGCTCCCTAACTACTATTTAGGATTGCAGATATTAAAGTTTAATCCTGGAAAGGCAGTGAAAAGACAGCTGCAAGAAAAAAACGACAAGAATTTTGAGCTTACCATAGACGGACGATGAAGAACGAGAAATGGATTTCATTTATTTCTGAGAAAGCGAAATTTCGGGAGAGGGAGATAGCGAAGAGCTGATTGGGCACCTTAAATATATTTGAATCGTTTAAACATGAATATTTTTCTAGCAAAGTGTACATGATATATGTTTTATAAAGATCGACTGGCTAGGTATATTAACTAATATGGGCTTATATATTTGATGCCATATATAAGTACCCATTATATAAAATGAATTACTGTGTGAAAAAGGATCAATTTCCAATCTTTATTACCCGTATATTTAGTTTTTGCCATATTTGGTCATTATTTGGATGTAGTTTAGGTTCCAGACGACTGGCAGGCAACGTATTCAATATTTATTTCAACCTTATAAAATCTTTTCCACCCAATTAACAAAAAACATTTTTTTGACTACTATGCCGCAAATGAGTTTACATGCTGAAAAAACCCAGGATGCTGTACTTGAAGGTATTTCTCTTTCAAATTCACGTCATAAGAAACTTACAATAGCTATAACTTTTGAAAGAATTAAGTAGGAGTATAATTATTCTTAAGTTTTATGCTCAGAATGAGCAAATCTTTTGAATGATATCAAACATGACTCCATTCAAAGACATTTATATTTTGCTGACTATGAATGCTTACTTCACCTGTCACGTCACGAAAAAACAAAAAAAATTTTACCTGTCTTAGAAAATGAATCTCAGGTATATAAGTTACAAGCTCTACAAAAAACTTTCAGTTAGGCAGTTTGTTTGAGAAAAAACTACTAGCAACTTTAATTTTGAACTGAATTTATGTCTCATTGGCACTCTTATTAAGTAAATTTTATACTCTAGGCAAATTACCTTGTATAACTTGGAGCGCTTAAGCCGATTTGGTGATGAATACTGCTTGATGTTCTGGTAACGCAGAATAATTGCTAAACGCCACATGATTTATTTGTGATGTTTAAACGCCACATGATTTATTTAGGATGTTTATGTATGATCAATATAAATTAAATATTGAACTCGAAGTATGACCAACAAATTAGTGTTGTGAACAAAATAAAATCTTATCTTTAGCAAGCTATGCCGTCTGTAAGAATAACGATCATCGATGCGAAGAGTGGTATGAAAAAGGAGAGTGCCCGAAAAATCCAGGCTACATGTGGAATAATTGCTCTAAAGCTTGCAGGAGATGTATTTAACAACATACAACCTTAGAAATAATTCGAATAAAATTCTTCAAATTTAAATGCAAAATAAGTTGTTTTAACTCATAAATTGATAATAATTTACCTTTAAAACGAATGATCTAGTTTAAATATACCTTTTTACAATTAATAACGCGTGATAACCAACGTAACTAATTAACTTATGATCAACTTTTTGTTCGGTCAATGCAAAATAAAAAAAAAGCAAAATTCAAGTTTCTTGACATGCTACTTTATAATTTTGTAAATTTCGTTTTCTGTCTTTTGATTCTTATCGACGTCTTCGTCCCCATTTTCAATATCTTCTTCCTCCATACCAAACTCGATGAAAATTAATCTTGAATTACCTGTTCACCGGTAGTAAGGTATTCAACTTGTCCAATACTGGCTGCTATAATTTTAAGTCTTTCATATATCGTAAAATCAAAGAATGAAATTGTCGCGTCGTGTCGTAACAATATCAAGACTAGTGATAACTCGTTCAGCTTGAATAGAAGTGAAAACACAATTTCTTCATGATGTTACAAAAAAGGAATAACAGTTTTACATCCCTCATCAATTGATTACTAACTCCTTAGCCGTGAACTTTCTATAACATGTTCTATTTTCGCGGCTTTAAAATTTGAGATGTTACCGTGTCGCGAGGCTATTTAATAACTGTTTTCCCTAGCCTTTACTTAAGTAGCTCAAGCAGCCAAACAACATGATAATTAGTCTAATGAGGCTGATAAATGATCTTAGGTAAATGTGACATACATTCAACAAAAACTTGAAATAAAAAAATAAACACTAAAGTCTCACTATTTACTCTGCAATACCATCAAGATTTTTTTGAGTGGAATATTCAAAACATGGAACTACACACAATCTAATTGCACTTGGCTTGCTTTGATAGCTAGTTCCTCTCGTTATTTTATTATTTTTTACAAACTGCACATACCCATGTTGGAGATTTTTTTTTTTTTCAAAGTACAAAGTCTGACAAGTGTCGTTCAAATACTTGTAACGGGTTATGATGTCCACTGCGTTTTTGAAAAAAACGCGTTTGTACATGTTTTAGATCCTTAAGGTATATGGGCTTAATACCTAATTGCCTATTTGGGGTAATTTTTGAAATTTGATGTAAAATAGTTTTGTAGGATTTTTTTTCCTAAATAAACAGGGTATTGCGAAAAAATATTCTTATACATAGGTCCCTTATTTATATTTTAAGTTGTAAAGTGTTGCCTTAAATTGTATTTAGCCGCAAATTTGCTTTTATTGCATTTCAACACAAACTACGGTTTAAGTAATATGTCAGAGTACTAGGGTAGAACTAACATGCAGTACTCATAGAATTATGAAAAAGTAAGTTTTGATGGTTAGAATAGAGGGAAAATTCACTAATTTGAAGACAAAGTTTTAAGTTCATTTAATATTATCCTATCGTCTAAATGAACTAAGGTTAGTTTATCAAACTTAGTTTAATGTTTTTTTTTTTTTTTTTTAAGTTTGATCTATTCTAAATTTTGAATGTTTAGATAATATACATTAGACACTTAAATTAAACATGATTATGATCCCAAAGTACGTAAAAAACATCTTCAAAACGCCAAATAAGTTAAACATTAGGAAAGCTCCAATAATATTCCATATTTGTTATTTATAATTATTATAATTATGATTACTTTTGCTCTTTTGGGGAAAAAAAATTAAATGATTAAATTCGATAATATTTTCTGGGACCCAAAAATCATCACCTCGTAGGATAAATAATTTTTGCTTACAGAGGGCTTGTTTGTCCCGATCAAGTGTGGTAAAAAAACTCACGCATAAACAATTCGTTTATTTGAAAAATTTTCTTTTCTTAGTAGAAAGCCTAGTTTGCCAAGCGTAAATGCACTTTCCAGATACAGATAACTCCTTTTCTGGATAATATTTAGTTCTTTCAAAAAGCCTAATGTCCTAAATATATCGTTTTTGGAATTAAGTAAGTATTTATTCTGCCACAAACAGACATACACATGCTATGAAAATCACAAGATAATAGACAACAAAAAGCAGCACCAAGGATAAACATTCAGGTAAAAAACAAATAGTCGCAAGGATAGGCACAAAAATTGTCTATCACAACTATATTTCCATTGTGGTCCCGGTATACATAATACACAAAGACATAGAAAGAATGATTCTACCGAAGCACAGTGGAAAAATAAAAATAGTTGTTTTACAAAATCATAGTCTCTATTTATTAGATCTGCGAACTATATCCAGAGACACAGATGAATCCCTTTTAAGTATATTAAACAGTAAATTTTCAAAAATTATTACTAAACTTGTCGTTCGATGTGAAAGAAGCAAACCCTAGAAAGCAATTGGATTGTTTATGTAATAAATTTCCGAAACTAAAGAACAACACATGATGAGAGATAACATTTAGAATGCAAAACCTCTAAATAACAAGAGTTTCATGATCAAAAGGTGAGGAAAAATATAACTTTTAAGTAAATCTGGTTTCGTAATAAATATATCAAACTCACAAATATGTTAAACCTGGCAATTGCCTTATGTAAGAAATCTTGAAAACGTACAAATATTTTAAATCTGGTAGTTTTCTTCTTCGAATGAATGGAGTAGACCTTAAAATTACGAACAAATAAATTTTCTTGTTTAAATAAAAGTTTTCTGACGCGCTGCAGGCAAGTATTTTATTTCAACTTAAATAAATTAAACTTAAACAACTTAAACGATACACTTATTATTATTCAAGATCTTTTCGAAAATGACAATTCTCTTAAAGAAAAGACTCCGATTCCGCCTGCCGATTTACTTGACATTATCAAATTCTTTCAAACAAAAACATGGTTTAAATTCGACAATAAATTTCTTTCTCAGACCTATTGCGTTGCAATGGGTGGGCCTACATCTTCCGTCGTAGCCGAAATTTATATGCAGTCTCACGAGTCGCTCGCACTTATTACAACATCACACCGACCAAAAATATGGAAACACTTTGTAGATGACGTATTCATTATTATCAAACGCATTTTTCTTTAAGATTTCTTCGAGATACTAAACAACATGCATCAACAGATCAAATTCACTATCGAACACGAAAATAATAACAGTCTT
>JAUZNK010042163.1:0-17012 GCA_035046665.1 Euphysa ruthae | reverse complement strand
TAATAGATGGCCTTAATTTTTTTCTTGCAAAATGATATTTTCGTTTTTTAAGATATAATAGACATTAAAAGTGGCGTCTGGAAAATTCCGACACGGAAAACTCTCAATCGGTAAATTCCCATCCGGTGAAAGCACAAAAATAATTGTATTTTATCTCGATCTTTTCCTTCTTTTTAGCAGTTTTTGATATAAGAAAACTTATAGGAAAATTTGTTGAAAACTCTCAGGGTACCTCTCAACAATGATTTCGGATTGTCGTCTGCCCATTCTTTTCATATGTCTCCTTGCTTTTTATTGACCATATTTGCAAGAAACGTAGTTGTGGAAATTGGAAGTCCAATTAAAAGAAAACATTTACAGACTTTGTATATTTTGTGTTTTATATATTCAAAAATATCTATTAATTATAACAATAATGTTATTTTTCACACTACCAGCTACAGCTTGCAGCCTTAGTAGCATAATAGCTGGTATATGATAATTTTGGATAGATAAAAGGTGTTTTTTTGTTGGTTTGATATAAGTGGGTTGTTTTATTTTCGCCTGAAAAAATAAGATGATTAGGAAATGGAGTTTACAACAACAAAAAGGTAAAAAGACAATCGATAAAATATAAATATATTTATATATTTAAGAAAGATTTGGCAAATGGTGTTAGTAAATGGGTATATGCGTTAAGACGTTAAGGGTCACAATGTAATGCAGCCGTAAAGCTACCTATATTAGACGAATATATAGGAATGAACAAAGTCCATACTCATCCACCGTCACAAACGCAATTAGAGATAGTTAAAGCGGATATAAAAAGAACGGTCGAAACTGGACAAGAATCAATACAGCAGATCTTGGGATCTTATTTGAACAACGTTTCGGAAGAAGCAGCCTCAATCGTGTAATCGGTAGCAAGCTTAAAGAGAAAGACTCGGCACGCAAGGCAAGATCGTAATATGCCTCCAAATCCACTTATTAGCGGTATAATTCCAATCTTTCTCTAACAATACCAGGAAACTGGAAACTGGGAAGAATTTCCTAGTTTTTGATAGTACAGTAGGAGACCCTAACCGTATTTTTATCTTTGGATCAAATTAAGCCGTCGAATTTTTATCAAAAAGCGACATTTAAAGTACGCCCTAAATTTTTTTTTCCAACTCTACATAGTACATGGGTAATTCTTTTAAAATTTTATTTCTTTACTTAATGGCTTGAGATCATCGAAAGTCAAACTAATTAAAAGATGACCGCTGAACCACATGCCGAATTTTGCCATGTGTATACGCACTGCTCCCTAACAAAAGAGAAGGTACATATACTCGTTTTTTATGAAAACGCTTCATTCGAACTAATAATCAAAATCCCATTGATATATTAGTCGATTTTGAAATGAGTGCAATAAACACTATTCAAGCCATAGATGATCAAGTTGGTGTAAAATGTTGCTTTGAAACAACTGCAATGGCCAGTACAGACGAAATGTATGTGCGTGAAAAAGATAAACTACATGCACCAAGCACAGGTACAAACATTTGCAAATATAATATAATTAATACTATATAATTCTGAAAAATAAGTCCTTTATTTTTCAGATACTTCACACTTCTCAAATATGAAGTTTTGCTTATAGTCAATAAAGAACTTCCTAATAAGGAAGTAATGAAACATGGGCTCCACAAGAGACCAGTTTGTATTTTTGTTTTTTTTTGACATGAAACAAACGGTGAGAGTAATTTCTATAAAAAGATGATATTTGAGCAATTTGTCAACATAAAAGTTGTAGAGCAGCAAATGTGTTGAACAGAAATTTTTCTAACCTTCGTGAGGGATTTTTTAAATACAGACTAAACGCACACTTTGGAACAATAAGACTAAATCCAATATTTTTTCTCTACAAAGAAAGTTAGCTATAAAAAACAAAGAATTATTAAACATAAATTAGAAACTTAAATATTTTACTAGAAAAAATTATAACCTAAAAGAGAAGTTGATTGGTAACTCTACAATTTCTGGCCACAGGACAATTTTTTATCTGCGTACAATTGCAATTAATTGAGCAAATATTTAATGAATAAAATTTTGACTGGGGGGATGCCCTAAAACAAAGCGAAATTTAAAAACATAAAAACATGCAAAAATTTTAAGCTAAAATTCATTCTAAATTTTCATTTTCCACGCTCATATAGATTAGATAGGATTTTTAACCCCAAAACAGTCAAAAATTAAATAAAAGTTCCACGGAATACACAGGTTTATTTGATTTAATTATTATTATTATTGATATTATTATTCTATATTATAAATTATATTAATATAAGACATATCAATCTTTCATTTTTAATATTTCGTTTTCAGAGTAATTTTTATACAATATTAAATGTAATAGGATATTTCCATCTTTCTCATATCACTCAAGTAAATCATAGAAAACACCAGAACAAAAAGGTTCGAAGTTCGGACAATGATGGTGAAAACTAAAACGCGTGAGAAAATACTAGGGAATATTTTCTTTTAAAAAGACCTCCATTTAAATTTTGGTAAGATAAAATTAAATATAAAATCTGAGTCACTCAATTGATCTTGCATGAAAGCAGCTTGTATTTTTTTTTCTCTAAACTTTGTAAATGTTACAAGAGAAACCTTTAGGAAAGTCATAAAAATTGTGTTTTTTTTATTTCTGGTAAGCTCATTTTGGTTGCAAATTGTGTCGAATGTCCAATTTCGCACAGTTCCAAAAATCAACACTTTCCTTTGAAAGATTACCTTTGAATAAAAGATTGAGGTAACTGTGAAATGGTCTAAAATTAACTTTCTAAAATTCGAAATCGTTATTTTGGGTAGCAGATTTTCTAGTGTGTGGCTCCTCGACACAAAGAGCCGGTGTAACAGGACAGAATATACCCCATACAGTTTATACCTGGGTATAAAATATCCTTAGACAAAATATATCCTGGGGTCTATTTTGTCCTAAAAAAGTTTGTACCCCTGGAGTTAAATTTTCCTAGGATAAAGAATATCCAGGAGTATAATTTATCAGGGAATATTTTCTACCCCTCCTCCCTCCTAGGATTGATAGATGATACATTTTATTTCTTAGTTTAGATATATATTCTTGCAGATAATATTGGGAAGTGAAATCATTTTAATGATATTAAATCAACCATTGATCAGGTATTCCCTCATCTCATTCACTTTGATAATAAGTTATCAAGTTAATAATTGCAATTGGCCATGTTTCTTTTGGAGTGAAAATATTCTAGAAGGGAAATCATTTCAAAGAAAAAAATAATTAAACAAAATATCATGCGTC
Source organism: Euphysa ruthae (assembly GCA_035046665.1). Classification (NCBI taxonomy): domain Eukaryota; kingdom Metazoa; phylum Cnidaria; class Hydrozoa; order Anthoathecata; family Corymorphidae; genus Euphysa; species Euphysa ruthae. The sequence continues at coordinate 13,711 of JAUZNK010042163.1, read as the reverse complement.
ACATTAGATAACCAATAGCAAAATTTGTCAAAAATTACACTCTCTGCAGTTTCAGTTTCTTGAATAGTTTTTAATGAATATTATAACTGTAATCACATTTTAAAAATTTAATATATAAAACATCAGTAAGCAAGTATGATCAGGATATTATGCAATATTACTTGAGCAGTGAAAGAAAATATCCCGATCGCATCTATGTTCTAGATCTTGCGAAGCGTGATCGTTTCGTCAAACTGCCAGATGTTTCTGAATTCCTGGTGAGATTTTGTACTACAGAGAAAAGGAAGTCTTAACTAACAGCCATTTACCCAGCGACAAAGGTGTTTTGTCATAAATCCAACTGTCTCCAAGGAAGCACCACCTCCCCATCCTATTTCCGTACCTGAAAAGATCTGGAGTCTGGTCGGTATTGATTTTATTAGGCCGCTACAGGAGACTACTCAAGATGATAAATATATAGTTGCTATAACAAATAATTTCTTCAAGTGGCCCGAGGTACAACCTATCCATGATAAGAGCGCAAGTTCAGTTGCTAAGTTTTTGTATTCTCTCATCTATCGCCTACGATGTATGGATACACTGATCAGTGACCAGCGCCATGAGTTTATATACAAAGTGATTGATTTATTTACGAATATGTTTAAGACGGATAACCGTATCACCTCGGCATACCATGGAAAACAGACAAAGGGCGTGATAGTAGAACATTAAAACTGCCTTAAGCAAGCTGATCAACGAGCAAGCAGATGACTGGGAACAGTAAATTGCAGGTGTACTTTTTGCCTATGGTACTTTAGTCCATGGTTCAAACAGACGCAACGCCATTTAAATTAATGTATGGCCACCCAGCCAAATTACCAATAGATTAACTTCTTCAGGAATTAATAATGAATACGCTGCTGTATTGCTAGAAAGGGTAAACCTAAATGTCCTAGAAACCCTGAAAACCTTCCAGAAAGAACTAAACATAAAGGTTAAGGATAACATTGGCACTGCCATAATTCGACAAAAAGATAATTATCACCGACATCACTCGGTTCATCGAATGGGCGAAAAAATGAAAGCACTATGGGCTGGAGCATATGAAGTTGTGGCATCACTAACAAAAGGCAGAGCTAAATTGAAAATTGTAAAACTTATACAATTTCGCGAAACACATGCCATTGTGCAAACCTTAAATTATTTTCTTCGTATGGTAGTGGCAGCAAGTTGGATAATCCATTAAAACGCGAACATGATGAGCTTGCCAAAAAAAAATACGGAGCAGCCGTCAAAAAAACTAAAAATTTACACGCTAGTCTATTCCGCTTCCCATTGAGCATCGTAAAAATCTCGCTGCTGCGTCAAACCAACGAATACACCTTATTATTGGAAACGTCATGGTGTACTCGTAGGTTAGAGATTTCATGCAGTAACTGACGTTTCCAGCAAGTTTTTCCATCAAAAACACTACAACCCAAGGAATATATCTATCAAACATTATTGAAAATGTTAACTTTGTTATCACGGTTTCATGAGTGAATTCCATACGATAGCTTACCATTTCTTAAAATTATACCATAGACCATAACATAGCAAAACATAGCACATGTTAGAATAACATAGCACATGTTAGAATAACATGTATTGACTATTGAGAATAAAATAAAATCACAAAAAAGTTAAAGAGGTTTTGTTTTTTCGAAAGGTGAACATTTGAGCATCAATTCATTTTACTCAAAAACCGTATAAGACGTAATCAGTCCCAAAAAACACGACATATTCCAAAGTACTTTGATAATAATTATTTAAATGCTATGAACATTGTATATCAACCCGTCACTAAAACTAAGGCGGTATATTCTATCCTAAGGGGAATAGTTTTCCTATGACAGAATATGCACGGGTATCTTCTGTCCTAGTATAGTTTAAACCCTGGGGTATAATCTATTCAAGGATATTTTATACCCGTGTATATTTTGTCCAGGGGTATTGCCTGTCCTGTTACACTGGTATCTATGTTACCCTCACCTGGTGGGCAGTAGGAAGCGCACCAATTCATCAAATCAACATATTGCATGTTAGTACTAAGTCTTATAGTAAATATCGAATTTCAGATGTTTCCCGACTAAGAACAACAGTTTTTTTGGTGATTTTGTAATCGGAGATTGATCCAGAGGAAATTTCACAAATAAAAAGCACCTTCCAGTCGATAACGTTCACTTTTCCAGTCTGATTATGCGAGCAGAGATCCTAGTTTGTCAAAAGCATTTTCTAAAAGAACAATCCAAGTCAAAAAAAATTCTATAAATAGCTTTTGTGTCAGAAATTAAAGGCAAAGCATTCATCAGTGAATGACCAAAAAAAAAAAAAAAAAAAAAAAAAAGACACTGAAGCAGTTCAGTTTTTCGTCAATAATCCTGCAGTCAATGCTTTAAAAGATTAAAAGATGGCTTTAAATAAATTTAGGAATTTATGATATATTTTTTGAAGATGATTTTTAATTTTAGACATTTATTTTGATAACAAATTGTCTTGATTTCATAATATTACACTAGAAGCAAGTAAAAAAAAAAAAATTATTCAAAACAATCAAGCTGGTTATAACAAAAACTCAAGTTTGTGTTTTCTTTATGAAGACGAATGGAAATTGTTTTTGTTTCGATTTTTTCCCTCCCGCCACAGTATTTTTAACTCGTTTCAAAATCAGACTGTGAAATTCCATATATTTATTTAATCAATCGCTAATCTTTTACAAAGTATTAGCAAACAAAAAAGCTGTGAGAAGTTTTTATCCTCGCATGGTTTTTGACACTTTAAATAAAGTTTAACATCAAGTAAGATATTGATATCTGTTTTAATTTGCTTGCAGCAACCGCTCAAAAAATTAAATCGTTTTAAGGGCTTTTGATGGAATTAGAAAAAGCTGAAATATCACAGGTGTAGGTAAGTGGCTTAAATTTGTATGTTCACCATTAATTCAACATAATTTTCAATGTGAATTAGAAGGTTGTTTTTTTATGAAACTTCTTGCTTTTAAATAAACACGATTTCTTAGAGTTTGTTACGAAACCGGATAGAGTGAAAAGATAGAATGAGTAAGTACTGATATTACTTTATTTCGGTTTACTCATACCGCTTACATCTGACGTGCTTATTATCCATTCATGTATCATAACCACCTAATTTTCCTCCAGATTTCATACCCATCTAATTTCTCTTTTACCCATATAAAATATAATAAAGTAAGACATTATTTCTCATTTTATTTGAGGAAATTTAAGTGAAAAACAAAATTTGTGCAAAATGGGGAAGTCATCATAAAAATCATAAATATATCTCTGGCTTTTATCGATTTTGTTATTTATACTATTGAAATCTGAGTTAATCATCAATCGATTAATTTTTTCGTTTTAATTCCCAACCTCCACTTACTCCAGATAAAGCTGAGAGTTGATGGGAATTAGACAAAGGTAGTTCTCAAAATAAATAGTAGAATAGAAGCAATAAAAATTTTTTATTGCAATAACGATGACCCTGTACCAAGAGCAGCTTGATTACAAATTATATAGCTTCATATAAGTGGCTATTAAGAGATATGGCGGCTTGTAACCAGGAAAATTAACAATAAAAGCTAATGCGCTTGAGTTAAACAAAACACGATACTCTTAGATCTAAATTTAAACATGGTAAGAAGTTTTCTTCTACACTTGGATGACGAAGTTCGATATTTCAGTAAAACTCGTGAATCATTAAAAATTTCAGTTTCCCATGAGAAGAAGACAGACATAACATGGAACTAGACAATTTATAATAGCTTAATCTAAAATCAGGTAACTTTGCGTTTTTACTAAAACATAATCAATAAGGTGACAGTGTAGAAGGGTATATAGACTTTGACCAATTACGTGCAAAACTATTACAAAGCATTATCTGGTTACAAGGAATCAAATTGGTCGAAAGCATATTCCCAAAAGCTTTGCTTTGTAAAATTGGTTTTCAGAAAGTGACCGTTTACTATCTTCCTCAAAATTCCTTGAGTTTATGTTAGCGGTAATATTAACTTCTGGAATGTGGCAAGCTGAAAAACAAATGCTTTATTGAAAAGCCCATTGCCACGACCTAGCGGCTACAATATCGCAAAAATAGGAATGGGTTTGTCTCTAGCTCTTGAAATATGTAAATAATTGCTAATTGCAGTAACTAGTATTATCCAGTAGGAACACGCTTTCCCTACATTGTTTTTCTATCAAACGGTTTTAATGTATGATAGGAAAACCTCAAACCATCTAGCGAAAAAAATGTATTATGATCAGTTCTATCCTAACCCTCATAACAAGCATCAGAGTACAAAAAAGGTAACTTCATTGGAGGAGGGGCAGTATACTTTGAATATTTTCACTTCTGAGAAATCCGCCATCGTAATTAGCATCTTCAAATTAAACTGTACTGGTTAGATGATTTGCCTTTGCTCCAGCGAAGAATCATTATCTTGTGTTTTTCTAAGGCTATTTAATGAAGATATGATGCATAGAAAAAAAAAATTAAAGTTTAAGCGGAAGCAGCAATAACCCAACAATTTTAATCAAAATATACAGCAATGCTATTAAAAGCAAGCAATCTTACCAATCATCATATCCATCCATACAGCTTGCATGCATCATGTTCAAATTTCAGGACCATTTTAAATCTTTGATCACTATTTCCGGTATATTCGAAAATTGCAAATTCCACCTGGAAATTTTTAAACATGCTAGAAATCTTACCGAAAAAATTGTGTTATCGATTGGGTAATGTCCAACTTTTGATTAGGACACTAACACGCCGTGCAGAAGGAACTAATGCAATATTAGAGAATGATCAACTTGAGAAGCAATTAAACAAGTTAATCGTTAAACGTAATAATTATAAATAGCAAAGCAAAATAAAGTTTAAATTAAGATAAAACTGTTCATTATTTCCAAGTAATTTTTTAAAAATATTCTCAGCTCATCGCATTTTTAAGGGAAGATTATTGAGAGTGACTCCACCTTAGAAATAGAAAGCTTTTCGTGCAATCTGAAGTTTTACTTTTGATAGTTGAACTAATTTTCCATTGTTTCGTGTTTTGGTATTTAAAGATGAAATTTAAATCAATTATGAAAGTTTTCACATTGATTGTTATGATTTATAAACAAATGTACCAATTCGGCTGTGAAGATCTTTAATATATATCAGGTCAGCATTAACTATCCTGGATGCTCATTTTTCCAAACGGATAATACAGTCCCAGTTCGGGTTTATCATATATGCTGTAGTAATCATCAGAGGACAGTACGTAAGAGTTGATAAAATCAGTATATACTCGGTATATACTCAGTATATACTCGGTATATACAAAGGGCTGTTTTCTGGTTATAATGAAGCGGATCCGACGGAAGAGATTTACACGAGTGGATGCTTTTTAAACAGTTATCGATAAGTGATTAGACATGGTTAGGTTGTTATTTACATGTAAACCAAGGTACTTGTAAGAAGTTGTCATGTTTAACAAATATCATTGGTGTTCAACTTGGATTGAGTTATCTTTCAACTTTTTAAATTTTACATAAGTGCCGAACACCATCAGTTCAGTTTTACCCTTCTTCAAGTTATCGATCAGTTCGTTATCTTTGAGTCAATTACATGTGTTGTTGAAGTCAGCATTGAGAAGTTTTTCAACTACCACTATGTCTTCTTGTGAGATGTACAGCACTGTGTCGTCAGCATACTCAATGATCTTACAGTGAGAGAGAACGTTTCTTATCATGGTGTCGGCTTATGTTTCCTGTAACTAACTTTTATGTATTTATTTAATTCATTTATTTTTTAAATTAATTAATTAATTTATTTAATTAATTTATCTATTTATTTATTCATTTATTTATTTAATTATTTTTTTTATGACTTCTCTCGAGTTCCTTATTCATAATTTTTATGTTAAAAAATTTGCCCTGTCGAGATCACCTTTGATCAATGTTTCTCTGCGTGTGGAGTATCTGCTGACGATTGAATCCATTTCATTTATCATATGTAAATAATTGTGCGTTGGTATTAGTTAGTATTGATTAAACTGCTGAATTTTAACATGGTTTGGCAAAATATTGTCATCTGCCTTTGTAAATACATTCAGAAGAAACCTTAGAACTTCCCATCGATTTATGTTCTTGGCATAGAAATTAAAATGAGATTTCGTCAAAAATTTCTGACTCCTCTGTAAAGCAATATTATCCTTACTGATCTTTTCTTTTCTAGATAGGATGATCACAAGGCTTAACGGCCAAATATTGACAAATGGTTGGAACCTTAAGATAATACAGTTTTTTCTTCAGCCTATCAGCGAGCAGTTTTTTCACGGATATGATGTTTGATAGAAGTTTACTGCTTTTCTTTTTCACAGAGAAATTTTCCATGTTTCAGATCAATGTTATAATGTAATTATTTCTAATAACACAAGAACTACGCTGATTTCACCAAGAGAAATTTCTGCCTCTTTCATTTCTTAACTGGAGTGTGAGACTGAGAGTAGACTGATGTAAAACGTCAATTGTAATTCTCCTAAGCAGAAGATTCGCAAATGAAAAAGGTGGCTTAATTCTTGTAGCAATTACAGCTTTAAATCTACCAATAAGATCATGATTCCAGGCTCATGTGAGATTTCCATCCTGGTTATACGTTTTTTTAGGATCAGTTCTTCTCGTGTTTCGACACTCAGCGGTATTGTTAACCCTGCACTCGATCATATCAATTATGTTTGTAACTGGATGCCAACAACTGGGGCTTAACCTTAATGATTACGGGTAGCTATGTTTATAACCCGTGATCCAGCTAAGGATGAATCCATTAGCTTTTTGCTGATTTTTTAAAAGAAATACCGCCGATAAAATCTTCGGTAACAAGTGAATATCTCAAAGCTTGTACATACAGAACAAATAACGATATTATATCCAATAAATATACATACATGTACTAACAATGTAGTGTAAAGCATCTAAGAGAACTAATATCATCTCGATATCATGATAAGAAAAACATAATATAAGGAAAAAATACTTGTCTGGTCTGTAAAATCGTTCTCTTATCTTTTTAAATAAAATTACAATAGAAATTTAAATTTACGCCTGAATTTTCTTAATTTTCTAACTTTTCATTCACTTCTGTTTTTTCAATGTCTGCTCTTCAAAAACGAGTTATGTTATAAACTTTGACAATTTATCAGTTTCTATCAATAATAGATTAACAGATAACAGAAATTACTCATATTACTCAAACGCATATTGAAAAGCAAATAAATTTTTCTTGATTTTTTAACTGTGCTAAGATTTTATTTTGAACAAGAAATTAATTCTCGTCCTCATGGTTCTAGTTGAAAATCAACCACTGATGGCAATGAATAAGTGTGAAGAAGAGGAAGATCTGGAATTGTTATCTGGTTTGACTAAAGAAGAGCTTGAAGAATTTAATGAAGAACTTAATGACCCTGAAGTAAATTTTGTTTTTATTTTTCATAAGCTAATTGCATCAAATCATCTTTTAGGAGTTAAATATCCTTAGCTATAACCCAACCAGCCAGTGTCTCTTTAACATAATAAACTTGCCCATAATTTTAGGTCAAATAAATGTCACGTATTCTTAAAATATTCAATGAGATAGCGAGAATAGGAGACGATGAGAGAGAGAGAGAGATAGTAGTTGCCAGGGCGTTAGTTAATTAATTAAGTCAATATTAGTTTATACAATAAATGAAAGATTGTTTTATCCAATGTGTTGCAATTTGTGTCAATAGTTTGAAATTTTTGATTATATACCGTTATAGTCTATATTTATTCCTGCCATAATCTGCCATTGCATTTTAATCATATTGTTTTCTCCATACTTATTCCTTTTCAATAACATCATTTTTCATTGTTTAAATTTCAAAAACTGAATGTGAAAATGTTAGCTACCCTAATACAGCTAGTTATATATAGCCACCAGGCTGCCTAAGCTGTTGTAATGGTTGTCTGGCCGTGTCAAACGGCTGTTGGCTAGCCGAGCGGTTAAGACTTTGATTTTTTTATGGAGGTGTGGGTTCGATCCCCCTACGAGACCAATGATTTTCTTTACCATAAGACTCAAATGGGAGCTCTAAGTACACCAGCACCAAACCCGTACCGTAGACTCTTCTGAAATAAATAGCCTGAAGCTATTGGCCCCAGTTAAAATAGTTTGGAAATGCATTGAATGAATTATTATTATTACTATATATAGTATCAAATTTTATGACCTTTTAAAAATCCTCAACTGCATTTTATCAAAAATAAGGTTAGCATATGAAAATTTCTTTCATTGAGATCATGAAAGTCCTTTTCAGTGAAAACTTGGCATTACCATTAAAATAAATTTACGAGCTAGAAATTGCAATGCAATTTATAAAATGGATCAGCATATGAAATTTTTACACTTGACATGTAAACTTAAAAGTTATGTCTGTTGAAATAATAAATGCTTTTTCAGCAAAATGAGAATTTCTAGCTTCCTAAGAGATCTAAAAAATTTAGTTCCCAGCATTATATTTATTTATATGTAACAATTTAAAAATTTTAGTCCTTTGTCTTTGAAAATACATTAACAAAAAAAAAAACATGCAGAGAGTAACATTTTTTTTTTTTTTGCTAACTTGGTGCCATGCCAATAGAAAATGATTAGCACCATATTATTTTATGGTTGTCATGGCTGTTTAGCCGAGTGGTTAACCCTTTAAGTGTTAGGAAAGTATATATAGGTTGTCTGAAATCAAGCAAAAATTGTTAAGCACACGCATACATTTGTTGATGGTACCATGGTTGAAACTAATCCTAGTTGCTTATTAACCATAGTATTAAATTAATGTTTTTATTAAAATATACTAGACAAAATTTCCCATCTTTTGAGGGTATGCCATATCATCATAAACAAATCACAGCAGCATGGCATAAAGTAGGCCAATGACTGAACCTGAAATTAAAGATTCAATTTTTCATTTAGGTGAAAAATCTGAATTTGAATCAATTTCTCTTATTATTCTGAAAGTGTAGCTATAGAATATTTGTGAAGTGAATTGTGAAGTACTTGAGTTATTCTAGAGGGATCAGTGCAGATTCAGGCTCAACAAAATGGAAACATAAGCATTGCTGATGAATTTTATGTGCCTTGTTTTGAAGTTTTTCATGCCAAAAAAGTGTATTGATATGACTTTTATTCTTTTCCAGCATCATTTTATTATAATAGGATAGTTTTTTTACTTTAGTTTGGTGCTATTAAATGTCTTAAATGGCCAGAAATCAAGCTTTATTGAAAATAACATGATTTCCCCCAAGAAAATGTAGCATTATGAGACAATTCACTATTTTGAAATTAAACAAGTAAGGATTAAGACTTTAATTTCTAGCACTGAGGTGCGAGTTCCATCCCTCTTAGAGACCAATCATTTTCTTTACAGTAAGCTCAAATGGGAGTTCTAAGTACACTAGAAGCAAACTTATAGGCACTTCTGAAATAAACCAGCTTGAAGCTACTAGTTGCCCCCAAGTTAAAAAATACGTTGGAATACTAACTAATATGGATGCTTAAAAGGTATTATTTACTAGTGAATTTTAGACAGTGAATATATTTACATATGGGAGCATTTGAAGTAAAAAAAAAAAAAAACTGCAAGTTAGCTCCTCGATATCGCTTTTGAAAAGGTATGTATCAATTTTTTCGTGTGTGTAAAAAAATAAATATTATTAACAGTTTTTTTAGATAACTCTGATCTACTCATGTTCTAAATATCTTTATCTCACTTCATTCATTTGAAATTTAAGAAAAAACGAAATTAAAAAAAAAAAATGGCTATCATTTTAGTCGAGCTTTGCCTCGATTGTTTTGCCATTTATTCAGTTGTATTTTCGAAGCTTTAAAAATTGTTGAAAACATTAGCTACATTTGTACAAAAATTTTATATTATTTGATGATTCTGAACTCATAGTGCTAGGACTCATGCTAACTTGACTCATCTCAACAAAATGGTTGAAAATGTTGCCACTACACCTGATCCTACTAAAGCTATTGGCCCTGATGAAATTCCTGTAGTTGTGCTATAAAGGTGTTTCCAGAATTTTCTGATTCTCTTCAGGTTGTTTAAAAAGTTTATCTCTGAAACCTGTTTTTCCTTTTTGCTAGAAGTCGGCATCTTTTATACCAGTATTCGAAATTTCTGGAGAGTGACCTGATCCTCTTAATTACATCTTATCACTCTTCTTTCAGTGATAAGGAAGGTCTTGAATCATTTATTAACTCATGTGTTACTCTTCACTTAGGGTCAATCAATTTTTTTTCTGATTAGCAATATGGTGTTCGTTCTGGTAGGTCTACTTCTTGACCATCAGTTTACATACTAGACAGGTTGGCACAGACTGACGCCATGTTACTAGCCTCCATCTTGGAGCACAGTTTAACGTTCAACATGACTGCAGGTCTGATTGAGATGGTTAAAGAAATCGCCAATGAGGCAGTTTTGGAGCGTGTCCATATACATTGAGCCGCAGCATCGTATAAGTTAATTTAAGGGCATGCTGTTACATGAAAAAGCAACTAGTAACTTATTTGCAGGACACGCCTTTTTCCCTGAACATAGATGAATAGACATTTAACAACACAAAGCATATTTACACATTCCTATTCTCTTATTACATTTCAACAATGGAAAACATAGTTGTAGAACACTTTTGGTTTGGTTGATGTACCGTCATGCACAAGCGCAAGTCTATACATAAAAACTCTTAAACTGTTTAAAGATAATGAAATACAATTAGTAATTGATTCTGCCAGCATAATGAAGGGGACCATATCTGGACTTGAAGTAAAACTTTAAAACAAGGTTATTAGTATGTACGATGTAAAAATCCGCAAAGAATAACAGTATATGACAGCGAGATTATGTTGTACGAACATACAACATAATTATTAAAGAGATAAAATGCATGTCATGAGTTATAAAATTTTATTGAGTGACGTTTCAGGAGTCATACTGCTCCTATCATCAGGCTCAATATAATATAATATAGTATAATCAATATAATACAATACTATAACTCATGACATGCGTTTTATCTCTTTAATAATTATAAATGCCTGAGTTGACAAACACAACTATTTTTAAAAGTACAACATAATCTTCGTTACAACAAAGTTCCAAAATATGTTTTAAGCATGAAATAGCAAAAACTTCCTGGTGCTCTGCCTGTGAATCTTTCTTGGGGCATTTATAGCATCCTCCTTCACCAAAAGTTGTAAGGAATCTAATCTAGGAAAAAGTGCCTCAACAAAAGTTTCCTGAGGTGTAAGCATATCACCTTGGCAAAAACAGTTCTACATTGGCTTTTTTTTTTTTTAACCCTTTCCATGGACTTCTAATTGACTGGAGACCAATTTTTTTTGAATTTTCTGTAAAATTTTGTTTCAGAAAAGTTTGGCAATTCCGTTGATTTGGAAATGGTTTTGCTGCTGTGGAAGTTTGAAAACATTTGAAAAAAAATGGCCAACAAAAAAAATTTTGTTTCAGAAAAGTTTGGCAATTCCATTGATTTGGAAATGGTTTGGCTGCTGTGGAAGTTTGAAAACATTTGAAAAAAAATGCCAACAAAAAAAATTTTGTTTCAGAAAAGTTTGGCATTGATTTGGAAATGGTTTGGCTGCTGTGGAAGTTTGAAAATTTAGGGATAAAAATGGCTAATAAAAAAACAGCTTCGACAATTATTTTCAGACGCTATTGATAATTACCTCAGCATTCACGTCTGCAATTTCTGATTTCCGAGCTGAATTGTGAGGGCTGCTATAATATAGGATAATCTAGACAATAACTGTCTAAACAAATTTCTAGGTTAGTCCCTGTAATACTGATTTTCATTCAAGTGTTAGCTGCAAATTAAGACGTTATGAAGTGTTGATGATGATGGTGATTATAATGAGGAAATAACCTTGGTAAACAACATATTATTTTATTTAGAATGAATTACTGCAGGCTGCTGATCGAGCTCCTGACCAAACTGATAAAGAATGCACGGGTGATTACGACAGAGAACATCTTCTTGAATACTTAAAAGATGAAGCACTAAATAGTGAACCCATGGAAGATTTAGTTCCATTTGAAAAGATAACACGTGGTAAAGTATGGAAAGCAAAAGAACGGAAAAAGGCACCTATTCCCCTTCTTCCTGATGATTTAAGCGAGGTTCTTGATACAGCATCTGAGGATGATTTATTAGAACTTGCTGGTATACCATTATTCTTTTTCAATTTTAACTCATTTTTTCAGTTTTTCAAACACCATGAATAGGCATAGCTATGATCACATAGTTAAACTGCTACTTATGAGTAAAGCAATATTTTTCATGATAATGATATAGCTAAGCAAAAAAGTAACGGTCTTAATGAGTGAATTAACTATCACACATTCTAATTTCATAAGTAAAATTAATAGATATTTTTAATTTATGATGCCTTATCCTTATTCAAAATATTCTGATTTTGATGTATGATTTCATCAAATTTTTTTTTTTTTGAAGTAAATGAATTATAAATTGTGCAATTTGATTTTTATGAACACATGCTAAAAAAAGTCTTGTATATGCTGAGTTGGCACAGACAGAGTTTGTAGGACGGTTGACTAAGGAACAAAAGTTCACGAGTTTGACTCCAACCTCTGGTCAAAATTTACTTTCCATTTTATCTATGAGTTTCTGAGCAAAACTCATTGTTTATGCAATGCTATCTCAGTTTGGTAGCATTCTTTGGTTAAGTGAATTTCTTAGGCGCAAATGAGTGTTCTAAGTACTTAAAGACATGTCCCCTTCTGGAAATATTATCTCTACAATTTGTTGGTTCCCAACGGTAAATACAATATTCCTATTCATTATAGTTCCTTGTGTTATCTTTTTCTTTTAAACTAATTTTGTTGAAACTTAGCAGAACACAAAAACTAATTATTGACTCATGAAATCTTTTTAAAATGAGTTTTATGTTTCTAGAATTTTTAACTAACAAGCTGAAATTTGCTTGATTTAGCTGTGCTCGGAATACATGGAATGTTGACACAAAAACAAAGTGAACATGTTGAGGCTGACAAAGCATGGGAATCGTTAAAAGGATCAGGACTTCGCAAGTATAAAGGAGGTAATTTTCTTTCAAAAAAGTTTCCCAAACACCCTAAAGCAGTTTTTAATCCGGTCCTCATCTGTCTGTTCATCCGCCTGGTTACTCTTTCGCGAAATCTTTCATGTTTATCAGTTTAGTCAATTAAGTTGTAAGGAGAGAACACTTTTAGTCTCAATTTTTTTGATGAATTTTTCGGATGTTTTTCAGAACAATTTTGGTCAGATTAAGAAAATTTTACTAATTTTGCTGCTTTTTTTTTTTTTTCTGTTTTTAGTTCTTGAGAATTTAATATAAAGTTGTAAAAACAAAAGTATCTGTTAAAGAGCTTGATTTGTAATATTTGGCCATTTAAGTAATTTAAGTACATTTAATTTGATTCGTAATATTTGGCCATTTATTTACATAGACATTGATTCGTAATATTTGGCCATTTATTTACATAGAAGTTGATTCGTAATATTTGGCCATTTATTTACATAGACGTTGATTCGTAATATTTGGCCATTTATTTACATAGACGTTGATTCGTAATATTTGGCCATTTATTTACATAGACGTT
>JAUZNK010042152.1:0-17013 GCA_035046665.1 Euphysa ruthae | reverse complement strand
TTCTTGTGCTTATCCCTGCTATCAATACCTGTTGTTTAAAATATTGTGGTATGCAGTAAAAAAAATTTTTTTTTTTTAAACAAAGTTCTTAACATTTATTTTGTAAATTTTTTATTGATAGTGAATAAATACTTACTTACTTATGAGGAAAATGAAATAGTGAAATTCTGAAAAAATTTCTTATTGGCTTGATTTCGGGGTAAAAGAGGAAAATGATTGATAATCCGCAAACTTAAAATTGATGATTCTCTTTTGAAACACTAGATTTCACTTACGTATATTTTATTTCGAAATTGTGAGTGGAAGCTAATTTATTCATTTTCTCTAATTTTTGATTTTAAATTAAGATCATAATTTAAATATAATATATTTTAAATTGTTCTTTTCTCTATTAGTTTTGATACTGGTAAATTTCAAAAAAAAAAAGAAAAGTTAAATTCACATTAAAGCTCAATATTTTCAGTATTTTATTGAAATGCCAGATTTTTTTTTTTTTTTTTTTTTTTATTTTTTTTTTTTATTATTATTATTTGCATGAAATTAAGAGACCATCGAGGTAATCTTTTTTTTTCTGAAATAGCCACCTGACAGACTAGATTTTTTGTGATAAGGCCCAAATATGGTCTATAAATAATTTTTATAAATTTTTCTTAAAATCTATTCATGGATTTTTCATTTATTTTCTAATATTTTAGAAGCTAGAATGCCATAGAGGATATTTAATTAACTTAAATGGTTACTTATTTGATTTTTTTTTTTCTTTAAAGTTAAATGGTTAAAAAGGGTATAATTTGACCTATATGAGGATCTCTCAGGATATTTCTTTTGTAACAAAATGATTTCCAATTTTACTGAAATTTTGTATGATGTTTAAAAAATATATTAATTTACTTCATATAGCTGTTTAAAAGATATAGTGTGTCAAAGGTGGGAAAACTGTTGCCCAAAAGAAATTTTATTTCATTTTCTTTTTTCTTTTTTTTTTTTTTTGAAATTGAGAAACGAAATTTTTTTATTGACAAAGTAAAAATGTTGCTTTAGTTGCTAAGGGCTTATTACCTGAAAAAAGCCTTATTCAAAAAATATTTTGAAGTATATATACTGCCATTGATGTAAAAACTGGTTTAGTGGTTTTCAGCAAATTATTTATTTAAGTTATGTAAATTTTATAATGTTGCTATTCGGTAGCACGAAATAACTTAGCTATATGTATATGATAGAAAAAGTTTAACATCTCAGCAAGCTTTAATGAATATGAAGCACATATTTATTACTTCAAAAATCTCTTAAATAAAAAATTTCACTTAATATGATACTATGAAAAATTAATTCTAGACTTTTCATAATCTGTATGTATGTATGTATGTGTGTGTGTGCATGCGTGTGTATATTTGTGTGTGCGCACATGTATGCATACATGTATGTAACTTTGTGTTACTTTTTTAGGTTCATAGTTCGGGTGGCCCTCGTCCACATTCTACCACCTTCTTTTCGCTTGATAATAAAACCGTTGCGGATGTTTCACAAGCAGGTTTGGTATATACAAAAGTTATTGGTATGACTACTCTTACAGGAGAATCAAGAGGATTTGATTCCAGCTTAGAACAAGATGTAACTTATTCTCAGGTATTTAAAATAATACTATATACTAACATAGATGTGTTGTATAAACGTTAACATTATAGACTACACTAAAAAATTGTCAATTATAACATAAAATATAGGTATTTAAAAAATGTTAAAGTGGTATTTGGTTGCTGCTGAATACTACTTAACCTTTTTGCACTGCTTCATTTTTCAATAGTCAGACCCGGTGTAATATGAAGCAGAAAAATGACTCCAATTTGGAAACTACGATATCACTTCTATCAAATGTAGCAAGAAAAACTTACAATAAATAAAATACAAGATGTAGCTTGATGTAAAAATCAGATGTAAAAAATATTGTTTTCCCAGCCCTTTTTTCGGCTAAAGAGCAATAAAGTTATTTCAATGTTACCTGTTACCTTCAAATTATTGAAATTTTCTGAAAAAGGTAACAATACTTTCATATTCAGAAACATCAAATTCTGGTGAAGTAGTGAAATCTGACTTGTCAATAAACTAAAAATGTCAATAAACTGTGCAACGTCTTATCTCTTATAAAAATACTTTTTCGGTCAGCCATTTTGGAGTAAATAAATTTTAAAAAAAAACGGAAAAATGCTGATTTATCTGTATCCGAATTGTTCTAAAATACAGACCAGATTTGACGTAAAAACAACTGCAAGTTACTGACTCGCCCTTCCTTTCAGCAAAAAAAAATCTGAGAAAAGAGTTCAACAAAAGAAATTCTGTTATTTCATTTGGTGTTGCTTTTATTTGGAGTTAAATTCCGGTTATCGGAAAACGTACAACATACGTCCTTCGGTCTTTGCTTTTAAGTTAATCCAATAAGTTTTCTTTATCATGCAACTTTTATATCTTTAATGTTTTTTATTTTTTCAGTACCAGACACATATCACTGTGGTGCAGCTTAAAGGATTTAAAATAAAATTAAGTTCCCGCAACATAGTAACTGGATCGCAGGTAAGTTTTTCATCAGTAATCTTAAAATTTTTTCTTCTAACTGAACATCACTTTAAACAGGAAGCTACACTATTGAGAAGTTATTTTAATGTAAGCCATAAAATAATTCAGTTATTTTCTATAAAAATACAACTTAATTGCATTTTCTTTATTATTTTTAGAATCAGGAATTTTAAACTATGTATTTGTTTGTTTATCACCATAAGTTATTATATATTATGCTTCTATTCCAAGCTATGGGAAATCTGGACGTTGCAAAAAATTTCTGGAAATGTCTTTTGCTATCCCCTTTTTTTTTTTGCCTATGGAAATTTTTATAATTTTTACTTATTTACTTTTTTCATGCTTTTTTAAACTGATGAAAATCAAGCTAATTCAAGCTAAACAAAATATATTAATGTAATTAGTTTTTTTTAAATTATTTTATTAAAGAAATGATTTAGTCTTAGATTTATTGAAATAGGAGAATGTAATTAAATTTTTTTGTGTATTTTATTGTTAAAAAATATTACATTAACTTGTTATTTCATTAGACACAACACCCTTCTTGATTAAATAGTATTTTTAAAAATTTTTAGCGTTCCTGTATGCGCTTATTCAGTAAAATGAAAACAACATTATTTGTCAATTGCTAAAATTACATATCTTGCTATACTTTAATGGTAAAAATTATTTTGTTATGATCTTATTTAAATTTCCATCATTCGGTAAATAACTTTTAGCATGTAAAGAAATAGGGCAGGTTTAAGATTGTTTTTGACTAAAAGAAAACCAACTGCGAAGGAAATATCAAGACTGAGATTCAGCAGCAGCTTTTTGAGCAGCCTCTTAAAACAAACGGCTTTTTAAAACTGTCATATAAAATCGCACGGTACATAAGTACGTTATTTCGTTTAAAGATTAGAAACAGACTTTTTAAAAAAATGCAAATGACAGTTAAATCTGACAGCTTCAGAGTTTTCTTGTTTATAAAAAGTGGAATTGCTTAATATGAGTTATAAAGAGATTTTTAGTAACATTCCATTTTACAGAAAGTGTCATGATTTTTAAGATGACTTTTAAAACCAGAAATCTAAAATATAATTCTGCGATGAAAGATAGTATTTTTTTGCAGTTGGCTTTGGTCTATCTAAATTTACAGGCAAGCAAAGATTCCTTTTATAGCTTTTATTTTTGAAGAATATTTAGAAACTCTCTAAGTTGAGTTGTTTTAAAAATAAAACACGTATGATGTCCATCATAAATCCAGCAAATTTTACCCGTGATAGTTATATCAAAGAATACATACGATGATTTACGATAATTGTATTATTAAAGAGTTAATTGTCTACATGTTAGCGGAACAATTTTTTTTTTTTTTTTTTGCACTTATTTCTAAGTCGTCACAAAAGCTAAGTATAAGGTTGGACAAAATAATATCATGGGAAAGAGTCCTAGAGTTAAAAGAAACCAATCAATTTTTTCTTTAAACAAGGCATTTGTATAAAACAGTCATTTTAGTGTAATTATATCAAGGTAATTTTCATAAAAAGATACGTTATAGAAACAAGACGGTTTATTTAACGCAGTTTGATTCCATTTAATCTAAGATGCATTTTTATGTAATATCAAAATGGATTGTAAATATCACCAATTTATTTTATAAAGGAGTTGCTGGAAGATAAACAACTGAAGATAAAACCTCTCCTTTTTTTTCAATAAATTAATAGAGACGAATATGCGTCTTAAAAATAGTAGATGCTGACCAGGTTTGAAATACATTGTTTTAGCTTTTCATCAATTGTATTTGTTTCAAATCAACTGTAGATTGGTGTTATGTCCGTTGGTATTACTGATGAAGGACCATTTACTTTTGCAACATCTCAGCCTTATCTACGGTTTCATTGGACAACAAGAAATCACAATGTCGCAGTAGTCAATTCTTTTCACAAAGAGGTTAGTCTCTTAGATATTTTTTACTATCCATCCATATATCCAATGTTTTTCAATGAAAACATTTTTTTTTTGTTGACATAACCTCTTTTTTCTGGTTTTCCTCAATTCTAAAATGGTCTTTTATTTCTTTATTAAATTAAACTGCTGATTACCCAATCCTTTTTCGAACTCCCTGCAAAGCCGGCCAAATCCTTTAATTTCACCCATATTCATCAATTCGCTATTTGTTCTGAAATTTTGTTTGTAGTTGTCGGATCATAAGAGACAGTTTTATTTATTTTTTGACAAAAAAATTTGGTACTGGACCTGAATATGCCCAAATAACATTCTAAGCCTAAATTTATTATTTATCAAAATCAGTTAATTTTTTTTTTTTTTTTTTTTTTGGGGGACATTTTGGGGCTAAAATTCTTTTTTTTCCTCAAAAATTTTCTCAAAATCCATTGACTTTTTTGGTGATAACTTATGAGAATTTATGATAATTGCCAATTCAATTTCTGGATGTTGATTTAAATACCATACCAACTCTAACCATTAAGAATCTTTCATTTTATTTCTTACTGAAAGTTACCTTTTCTATATAATTGTAGAAACTAAAACCAAAATCAAAAAAAGTAAGTTTTTGGTGGTAAGTTTTGGCGGCGTGAATCAAACATGTAAAAGAATAGTTGATAAAAAAAAAAACAAGGTAAAGAATAAAGAAGCTGACTGAAATAAACAAGTTTTTATCAAATTATTGGATTTCTGTACTTTTTTTTTTTTTTTTTTTTTTTAGCAAAAAATATTCGGCAGGTGAGCAAAATTTTACTGGCAGTTCTAGGTTTCATTTTTATTTTATTGTGAAAAGAATAACTTGAGTTTTTTCATTCAAAATACTTTAAAATGTTCTTGTCTTAATAAAATAGTCTATAAAACTCTTCAGTTTCAGAGTGTTCAGATGAAAAAGATTTTTTTTTTTCAGAACTTTTTCCGTCAGAGTTGTATTTAGCAACATTCTCTAGCAGTAGTCATTTTTTCTATGTTACCTGGTAAGAACCTAAATTTTACAAAACGGTTGAAATCTTTATTAATTTACTCAAAAAAGTTTTGATCTGCTTTTCCTGATTAGCGTGTGATATCATCATTTTTTGGTAATTAATTAATTTTTTTCTATTACAAACAAGTTCAAAACTGCTCTTACATAAAAGGACAACATGGGAAATCCATTTAAAAAGAGTTTCCACGATTTAACCTTTAAAATTAACTTTTAAAACATTTAGACATATTTTTGGCGAATGGGAGATTTTGACTTTATGAACTCCATATTTTTTTATCTTGACGACTGTTTCAGCAGCTCAAATTTGCTTGTTTTATAGAGTGGCATAAGTATAACTCAAGACCATGATTTCCGTGCAGTTCTTGAAACTATATCACCCGGTTTAGTTACTATCAAATTATGCGTTGAAATATTAAGTAATGATAATCAGCAAGTTAGTGAGTTTGCGCAGCTTGAAGATGAAATTGAAGTACAGGTGAAAAATTTATGTTAGCTGAAAAGCTTCCCTAAAAATTTGAAAATGGAATTGTTTTGTGAAGCTACTTCTTTGATGTCATTTGAGAACTATGCCTGTAAATTTCTTCATCTGAATTTTGAAGTGTTTTCATAAAATTTATCAAGGTTATTTTTCTGAAAATATACATAAATGATGGTGTATGCGAGGATATAAAACAAATAATTTATTAAGATTTTGACCCGCATAAATTTCGATTCAAAGTATTGTCATATGATATACTAATGTTGCTCTAATGTAGTTCATTTTTTATCAATAGGTCATTGAAAAATTACAGATATTATATCCACAGACTTCTGAACTTCTTTTGCCACATAATGTCAAGACTTTCATCAAAACCAACAGGTAATTTATTTTACTAAGTAAATATCTTATTAAAGAATGTCAAATATTTTGAACAGAATTTTATTTTGAACCCTCAAATAAAGTTGAAGAAAATTTGAGTAAAAACAGGATAGAAAATTAATGTCAGAAAATGTGATGTTTCAAAAATTCCTGGTTATAAATTCTTTACTATATTATCACAAAGGCATTAACCAGCAATTTCCTTAACAATCAAAATACCACGTAGTATTTTTAGTATTTGTATTCTCAGCTTGCTTTTACTGCTATCTATCTATGAATATATACTTCAAAGTGTCCTACTTGTTGTAGCTTCATCCTTCTAAGATAAGGTTATATTTGATTTTGTGAGTTAAAATCCTTCCAATTGTCTTTTTAGGAGACTTTTCATTCAAATCTGAATTACTAAGTCAGTGAAATTAGACTAATTTAATACTTCAATTTTGACGAAATGCATATTTATTATAAATTTCTTTTTTGGAAATTTTTCAATACCTAATTGTTGGTATCATTATTCAAATAAATTATTATTTAATATTTTTCTTACAATCCATTAGTTGCAATATTCACGCCAGTCTTGTTGGACTTACCATCATTACCATAAGGAATCACACATTGACATTTAGAACAAAAGGTTATCAGATTAGTTTATCTAACCCTAAGATATGTACCAAAAATCTCAAAAGTTCAAAAATTGAAGCATTCACTAGCTTCAATCAATCAACATATTTTTATAAAAAATGGTCTCAAATTTACCATTGATTTAAAATTTTGTATTTATTAAAAATTTATCGAAACAAAAGACAATTAAAAAAAAATCGTAACTTATTTTGGATGGCATATTTCTGAAAAAAATTTTATTGAAATAATAACCAAAATTTATATAATTAATGTTTTTAGAGATCCACTTCCATTTACAAGTTATTCCATCCTGAATACATGCACTGATAACCAACCTATTATTAAGATAAAATCTGGTGGTCAGGTTATATCTCTGGACTCATCTGGTATAGGCACTATTTTGATTACAGTACATGAAGAGTCTGGCTATAACCAAACAGCCCTCATCAAAGTCGAGGTAGATATAAATTATATTTTTTAATTCTATGTATTCCAGTCGTTGAAGCAAAAAAATGCACCAAAACGGGAAAAAATTGATATAGAGCTAAAATTTTGCGCTGTTGTTTGATTATATATGACATTACCAGAGAAAAATTCCTCATGAACCTGACTACAGGAAACAGAGATTTTTGCCATTTTTTTTGAACATAGTGGTTGTGAAAATGAGAAGGAAAAAGTTTTTCATAATATGGTCATGTTGGTGTTCATTTAAAAGATAGTTTTGTTCTGATAACTAATTTAGATATCTTTATGTATTTACCAAACGTAATAAGATATTATGATCAACAACAAGATATAAAGCAATTTTGACCAAGTTTATCATTTTTTTTTTTTGGTAAAAAACAGATTTTTTTATCAGAATTGGGAAGGTGCTGTCTTACTGTGTTTCAATATTTTATCTTCAAACGTAAGTGTGTTTGAAAACTTAGAATTCCAGACGGTCGAATATATTTCCATCATCAATCTTTACTTTCGAAAGCAGCCTCTATGATAATGCGTTCCTGAAAAATAATGAAGCTAAAACTGTTTTCAATGTCTGCTCAGTGTTCACTACAATATGGGTTGTGCTATGAATTTATAAGTGGTGTGGCCAGGACCAAAAATTGTTGGCAAAGGTCTCAAAAATCAATGTTTTCGGGTGCAAGGCGGCTTGACCCCCTTTTTCCGTTGCCTCTGTGCAGAAAGGGGGAAAAAAACTAATTATTACCTCTTTATTCTGACATGTTTCCCAACGACATTCTTGACATGGTTGCAGGCAGTTGAGTCCATATTTTTACAGGAACCTGATTTTGTTGAACACTAGCACTTTGGACTTTCTTTGCAGTTGCATTTAATGATTTTCAGAAGCCTCTTTGAAGCTATTAATTTGTTGCTCATCACTGGCATAATTGTAGAATTTTCGTACTTCCAACCCCAACTGTCTGGATTCATTTTTTGAACCTAATTGGAGAAAGTTATGGTACATAGATAATTGTGAAATACAGCTTCCAAAAATTTTAGGAAAAAGAAAAAAGTATAAAATAAATTTTATTAAGTAAGAAATAACAATCAAATATTAAACCCAGTAGCCACAAACAAACTGTGTTAGTTAGTAGATTACTATACAGTTTTAAAAAGTTCGGCTTGATCATATATGTCTCTTCATCGTCTAATATTCACAATCTGCAGATGTACACAATATCTATATAAAATGGTTTCTTCTTCTGCTGGTGGAATTTTTTCTGGCTGTAGCTTTCCTTTACAGCACATCTCAAGATATCTCCTGTACCTCATAAAATTTAAAAAGTTTGCTGAAAGGAACCATGTACCAATGAATTCCCAACTTCCAGTTATAACCTTAGCTGCCGGATAATTTAATTGCAAATATATGTACATTACCAGAAAAAAGTCTGTAGGCTTCATTCATCGTTATCAATGGCAGAGAAAGGTTAAAAGAAAAGGATAAGAAATTGCCTAAATTTGCATAATTTATCGTTATCTTTTTCTCTGTATAAGATTTTAAAGGCTTTGATTGCAGCTTTGCCAACATCAAAGCAATTAAAATTATGATCTTAGAAAATAATATTTTTTATCATTTATTAGGGTTTGAAAACATGGCTTTTAATTTTTTTTTTCTAATTATTATTATTATTATTTTTTATTTATTTTTGTTTTCTTTGATTTGGTGCTTATGATCATTTTTGATCTTGTTTCATTCTATTAAAATGTACCTAGTTATTTGAGAATATTTTCCTTTGTTGAGAATTTTCTAAAATATATTAATTCATTTATTTAATTCATGAAACATTCACCTGTTGTTATTTTATAATTTATTTTCTGATATTAGGTCAAACCAATAACTTTAATTACGCTTGAATCAACTTCAAATCATCTTGTTTCTAACAATGAAGTCCCAGCATTTCCTATTGGATCAATTATACTTTTTGCCGTACAGTTACATGACAACATGGGCAGAAAGTTTGATGTTGCAACAATCCCTTTAAAATATAGAACAAGTCGGTGAGTTTTTTTATGGAATATTCTTTTAGCCCCTGGTAAGCATAATATCAGTATAAAATCACTTTGTAAGTAATGCAATTCTTTTATTAAAAGTGAAAAAGTTGTGGTAAACCTGTAGATCATTTTAAATAAAATATATAAGTTTTTGTCTCATGGTGAGTATCAAATAATAAAATATCTAAAGTGAAAACAAAATTTCTATAAATTTTAAAACTTTTTAATACTCAAGAAATAAGACAAAGTAGGTTCTACTAAACAAGTTTAAAGAATTTTTTCATCTAGGAAAAATTCTGTAATCAATATGTTAACTAACTCGTTGGAGTAACTTGTCATCTCTTTGTCAAACTTGAAATTTCAAATAAAAACAGATAAAATTGATTCTGTTTATTCTCCTCGAATAAGAAGAAATGAACACTTAAAAAGAAACAGGGTATGAATAAAGATTTTTATATACTACTGAGGAACTTATTACAGAATGTAAAACAAGAAAATAATCTGATTCAATCTTCTTGGCAGCATTAGCAATGTCTTTACCTGCTTGTTTTCTTAAATATTTGATTTGGTTTGGCAGCTAGCAAAGGAAATGTTAATCGTAGCAAATTCCTGTTCAAACTAGAATATTTGAAGATCTATTGTACTGTTTCTTTTTTATTTATATTCCAGTTCAGATGTTGCTCATTTAGTGGTAAATACAGAAAATGCTACTTTGTCAATTCGCACAACAAACCTTGGTGAAACTATAATTAAGGTATTTTGTACCTTTAGCTTCATATTTTCAAATTAAGTATTAGTAATGTATTGAATTCAACATTTAGATTTTATTTTTCACTTCAATTTTCCTTACTTTTATCTATTTTTTTTTTTTTTTTTTTTTTCAAGGATTTTTACAATGACATAAAGTTTCCAAAATTCCATCAATGATGCATTCTGAAATAATTTTATAAACAAGAATTAAGTTTTTATGCAGGTTTGAATAGTACAAAAGTCTTGTTTTTTTTTTTTTTTTTTTTTTTTCTGCCAGGGTTACTGTTACATATTTCATTTTCAGGGAAAATTTCCTGGAAGAGGTCTGTTATTAAAATTAAATCATTATACAGTATCTATCGGTGATATTGATAATTTTCAAGATGTTTTAGTCTGAACTAAATTTTTGTAGGTTTGGGATGGTGAAAACCCTTTAATATCAGATTATGTGCGAGTGCGTGTTACAGCTGGTATTACTCCTAACAAGGCTCAAATCACACTGGGTTGTGCAAGATGTTTTCATACTAATATTGATACAGGTAATTTTTTATTTGTTGGCTTATTTTACTTATCCATTTAAATGTCTATCTAATAAATTGAACCATAATGTTTAAGTAACAATCAGTAGGTAAATAAATTTTATTGTAAAAAAAACATGGTGCTTAATTTAAAAAATATAATTATTCATGATACTTAATTTTTTTTTTGCGAATAAGATATTTTTTGTTGAACTTCCTGGGAGTTTTTTGAAAATGTTAAACTAAACTTTAACACTTTTATGCGCCAAAACTTTGCAACAGCTATAATTAATTTTTTTATTATTATTATTATCATTTTCTCACCAAAGATTCAGCACCTCAGTAATAAAAAAAAAAAAAACATATATGAGTTCAATATTTATTCTGGCAATGTTTGGGAGACAATCTGTCCCCGTCTTAAAGCAAACGTACAAATAATCTAGAGTTATATAGTCTTTTAGCAGGATCTGAAATTAAATACTTCCATGGGGATAATCAATAATTATTTATTGCGAAATATAATAAGCATCAATTAAATTTTGTGAAATCGAAATTACTTCTTGCAATTAGCCATTTTTTTATGTAATTTTTTTGATTGGAAGCAATCTACTCATTTGTAGCGTGGATTTAGAAGTTGTTTTTTTGCAAATAAGAGTATACCAAATTTCGGTTTTACGATATGCGATTAATATGGTTGGGTTCGAGTGAATAGATTCTTTGATTTTGCATCAGTTTAGGTGTGATTCAGTGCCCATTATAGATTTTTTTACCCCAGTCAAATATGTGGGTTTTTTTTTCAGTAAAGTTGAGAAATTCTGTTGCTTTGATTAGCATTTTTTTGATCAGCAAATTTCAATCATCAAAAGATTTTGAAATTATTTTTCAAAGCATTCGATGTTGATTTTTTATTTATATATAGTAAATGGAGCATGGAGTGCATCAAGTGGTGTTGTTTCGATTGATCACAAGACGGGTGTTGCTGTTGCTATGTCAATTGGAACCACAATGGTCTATTATGATTCTGATTCAATTAGTACTTACGCTGAGGTAGTTTACTTGATTAAATTATTTATCTTTTTAAAATAATAGTGTAACATCAAATTTGGAACGTTAAATGTAGCGTACTCAACCAAACGTGTAAAAAATGTTATCTTGAGAATGAAAAACATTGTTTGGCAAATTAAAAAGCGTGTTACCCATTTCTTCTTTAATTCAAACTTAACATGTAAAAATGACTGGGGATTCTTTTAAGCATCATAACATGTATCTTTTCATATATTTTAACTCATTTAAGATATTCTTTTTCCTTCTAAAAACTACCTGTTTTAGTCAAATATTACATTCTTATAATTTCATAAAACTTTATAAAAGTTCTTATATAAATTCTTTATGAAGTCAAAGGTTTGTTTGTTGAAAAAGTTTACTAGTTTACTGCAAAAGTTTCTTGTTTTACAATCAATACTTTTTGACTTATTTGGTTATTTTCAGAAAATTAAATAAAACTTCAGTTGGTAATATTATAGTTAGTTTTAAATTTCAACTCAGGTGAAAATCCAGTTCTTGTAAGCTTATTTGTATTTTTAATTAAGTATGTTTTACAAAGATTTCTTTTTTTGTGGCCAAAGAACATTTTTTGATGTTAGGGTCCAGGGATTGTTTATAAAAAAGATGTTGTACTACGCGACAGATAATATATGGGGTAAAAAATTTAATTGTTATACTTTAATTAATAAATTTTATAAAAAGGTGTAATAATGTTATTATTATTTTTTTGTCATTAATATTTGTTCCTATTAGGTCACTGTAAGAGCACCTACGGTTTCTCCATCTATTGTTGTGGAAGATGACTACCATTTTATTTCAAATAGTGATCAAAAGTTTATCATTGTTTCTTTTGATGAAGAGTTCCAACAAGATCCACTATGCCCTAACACAATTTTTGAAATCTACACACCATTCAAATGCACAGCTAAATGGGTTGATTTGGAAAGTGACGTGTCAGACGTGTTTTCTGTAAAACCTGTCTATAAAAATGGATTGGCTGGATGCATGTTCAAACCACATTCGTTATCAGATGACGTCTTAAAGTTTGTCAGTGTTTCTGATAGAGTTTTAAAATTATCTGTAGATTTAAATGATGGACGTGTCATCCAATCTTCTTCGCCATTATCACTTAAATTCATACCTGGGGTGTTTATTGCATTAAAAGAAATTCACATAAGTAAAGACCTTAAAAAGATTGTTGAAATTTATGGCTCTCCTTCGCAGCTGTCCAGTTTAAAAGTATTTTTGATTCTTTCATTTTTTAAACATAGCAAAAAATGTTAGTTATATGAGCATGTACATATAGTTTTTTACTGATTACACAAATAGAATTAAAAAAAAACTGTAAATGTGCAAATTATGTGTTAAGGTTTTTTTGGCTATTAGTTTTGCACCAATGCTTCATTAAATGATAAAACCTGTCTGCTGCACTTGCTTACATGTTAAGTCTTTCAGTAAAACCTGATTTTTGTTGAGGATTTTCTGCAAAAGGAGACAATACTACAGGTTTATGTTAAATTAAAGTATTGTTTTGCCCAGGATTTTTTTGGATTATGAAAACATCATAGAAAAGGTGCCAACTTGTTTTTGTTTTCTTTTTTTTTTTCTATCAAAATTTGGAACATTGTGAATCATTTTTATTAAGTATAAAATTTTTATCTTCCATTGAATTAACTGCGGTGGCATGAACAAGCTGCTTATTAGTTGCTACTTATTGATTGATGAAAGTTTTTAAATTGTGAAATAAATATAAATTTTGAGATTATGACTTACTTAAAATTTTGATTCAACTCTAGCGAACTGACATTTGATGTTATATTCATTAATTTTATTCTTGCTTGTAGGTTACAGATACACATCCTTATATTGAAGTGAAAGTGATTACTGCTTCTGCTGATTCGTCAAAAAAGTATGAAATTTCACTAAGTACTATACCTTCGTATGATACCAATACTACGATTTCATTCTACAGTCCTATAACCACATTTAGTGTTCCTATAACCATATACATACAAGGGTCTGGCAATACTGATTGCCCCTCTTTTAGCCGAGAACAATCCATTGTGTGGAATCAGAGAATATTTGATTTTTTTGGACAAAGTAGTAAGTGGGTATTAGCCTATACTGTGATGCTTGCTACCATTATATTGTTGATACTTATGTATCATTTTGTCATGAAAGACCGTCATCCACCCCAAGTATTGCTAGCAAACTCACCCTTTGTTTCTTCACCATATATATCGAAGACATCGCCTCCACCATACCAATACAGTCCACCTTATTCAAGCAGTCGGAGTCCTGGGTCAAATGGAACTGTTAAACAAACAACACCACAGAGGACTTTATTCAGTGTATCACAGTAGGATAATAATGAATTAAGATGGGCTGATATTGATTGGAGAATATTTTCAAATTCAGAAATTATTTTTTATGCAAAAAATGTTCGCAGTTTTATTTTTTGCCATTTTTGACAATTTTATAGAAAAAAACTTGTTATGAAAAAGTAATGAGACATAATATTTGGAGTATGAGACGTAATATTTGTGTATATTTGTTTTTTTTTTAAAGATTAATTTCTTGTATTGAATTTGTATTTCTATATTTTTAATCTGAGCCTGTGCCTTAAAACTTTGATTGTTTTAATTAAACTGATCCATTATATAAAATTGAGGCTTTTTTACTTTCATGTTTAGTTACTAAAATAACATTAAAAAAAAAAACAAGATTTTCATTAAGTTTATTTGCATAACTCTACATAAGAGGTAAATTTTATTCTTAACAATTTTTTTTTTTTTTTTAATGATTTTTTTAACTTTTTGTTATGTACAATCTGATGCCAGACTTGAAAATTTGATTTTGATTTGCTCAAGTTTATCTTTACTCAATAAAAATTTTAATATAGTTTCCTTCTAAAAAATAAACGTGCGAATGTATGTAATTTTTGAGGTCACACTTTAAAAAAAAAAAATTTGACTTTGAAAATTGATTAACATATGGTTCACCAAGAAATTTCATCGATGGTAAATAGTCAGAATATAACAGATTTTATTACATTTCTACCTGTTTTCTGGAAAAGTTTTGTTTTATTTTTTCATCTGAAACTTTTTGTCAGACCTGATTTTAAGCATGTGTAAAGTGCTAAATTTTTAAACAACAAGGCAAAGGATATTATTTAAAATCAAATTGTTATAATTCATTTAAATTGGGTAGTCAAATTTTTTTAACAATTTTTGATTAGATTCAGTGTTTTTTTTTTTTTTTTTTTTTTTTTTTTTTTTTTTTTTTTTTTTTAACTATCTTTGAAGGATAGCAGAATATTGCTTCTTTGCTCTTGATAACAACTATAAAAAAGTAAACTAAATGTTTATTAAGCTTGTTTTTACTAAGTAAATTAATTTTATTAAAAAGGTGAAAAATTATATTAGACATTAGATGTTGATCCTGTTTGACAGAGTATGGATTTACAAGTGTGAATTGGTCAGTATTAAAGAGATTTCCTATTCTGTTTTAAGGTTAAAAGAACTAGATGAATTTATATACAAAGATTCCAATATATTTCGTATATCCATCTTATGTTTGTTTACTTGTAGCCTAACCAATGGATCTTTATTGACCTGACCATATTTTAGTTCAATTTTTAGCTCAAAAAATTCAAAAGCAGTTTGTTTTTATTGTCATTTATTGGTATAAATTTAATGCTAGTTACCACCAAGGACACTAACCAACACTATTCTAAAATTTGCATTGCTATTTATTGATAAAGTTTTAGAATGTTATGCCGTGTGTGAATTTTTTTATTTTAGTGAGACGTGGTCTAAAAGCTTTTCTATGAATGTACATAATCCACCATTCAGAACCTGAATATACTGGTGTTATGCAAGATGAAAATTAAACCTCTTTTTAACTTAGGTTATCAAGGTGTTGGTCAAACTGATGGCACTGCGTATAGCCCGGTATTCACAAATCATTTTGAAATTCCTAATCATAGAATATTTTTTGTAAAGCAAGTAGAAGCAACCAAAACAAACACTGATCATCAAATGCTCCATCAAAAACTTTCACTTTCGTAGAGTGGCCCATGTGGTTCGTAGTTTAAACTATTTTAAAAATTTTTAGCTGAACCATGCACTTACAAATATATTTAGGAGATACCGGTGTAGGTGAGTGTGGTGTTTTCATGGGGTAATAGTTATAAAAAGTAAAATTATTTCAACATACATTCTAACAACAATAATTATTATGTCAAAAAGTTATCTCTAAATAAAATCAAATCACAAGATATATCAACTTCCCTCTCTGGAAAGAAATATAATCCACAAGATACTTCGACAGGGCCATCTTCAGAATTCTTGTTAGAATTTCCTAGTCTTAATACCACTTTGTCGAATCTTTCTTTCAAAAATCAGGATAATTTGAATTCTTCAGCAACAACAGCACCTGATATTTGCTGTTGATCTCTCGGTATGTGAATTTTTTTTTTGTTTTTGTAATAAATCATTTTAATAACCTAGTCTCTTTGCATTTTTATGTTTTTGTTATACTTTTTGAATATAAAAATGCTTAATATTCTAAAATCATATTTTGTTGCGTTTTTATAATATGATTCGGAAATGAATATATTTTGCATAACAAAGTCGTATTTTATTAGACGGTCTTCCTTAGATAATATTTATTAATTTTCCCTCGTAACTTCCCTAGAGATGATATGGCTGATTTACATATGTTCAGGAAAGACAAACTTGAACCTTGTTATCACATTACAGAGAACTTCATCAAAGCACTGAGTTTGGCAGCACCAAACAACAAGAGAGAGAGATGTCAATCCAGTGATGACACAACTACAGTTTAACTTTTTCAAATTTATAGTTTACACAAAACACATAGGGTGGGGAACTTGTTGTGATAAAGAAATTTTTAATGATCAAGCCTCGATATAACGGTCGGACATCGGACAAAGTCCGACCGAAATACAAATATATCCTATCAAATCAGTTCAACACCAGACAATTATGTCTGGCAGGTTTCAGATTTATCTTTTTATATGTTTCATGAAATCTGAAATCATAAATGTTGAATATATTATTATATTTAATATATTAATACTGCTTTGTTATAATTGTCGATCCTTAGATTTAAAATACCCATTTGTTGGAGATATGATTAAATTTTTAAAGTGCACGAGAACTGTTTAA
>JAUZNK010042141.1:0-17014 GCA_035046665.1 Euphysa ruthae | reverse complement strand
GTTAGTCAGTCAGTCAGTCAGTCAGTCAGTCAGTCAGTCAGTCAGTCAGTCAGTCAGTCAGTCAGTCAGTCAGTCAGAGTCAGTCAGTCAGTTACTTAGTTAATTAGTTTAAAGCTGATATTAAAAAAGTTTATTTCTCTGCAGGAGATTTAGTTTTATTTAGAACATAATGACCCATTCCTTCTTCACTTAAGGCTTCATCTAATATACACACAGGTATTTGACTGTGGCATGATGTTTAATGGGTGAACCACTATAGGTGAAATTAATCTTAGCTTTAGTCTTATCCTCTCTGGAGTATAAGCTAGGTTCTTGCCAAAGATTGATCCCCGATAAACCCCTAATTACCCTAGCTTCTCGTTGATAGTTTTTTATCAATTTTTATTTTGAATTTTCTGTTTGAGAGATATGATTTTATCCAAGAAACTACATTTTCTGTAAATCGCCTAGACTTTAGAAGAAAGTTGTGATCTATTGCATCAAAGATGGAGATCAATAGGTATCATTTCAATGGAATATTCCTTTTCAAAACCTTTTACCGTATTGCCAAGGAGATATGACAGACAAGTGTCAGTTGAAAAGCCTTTTCGAAATCCTAATTGAAGTTTATATTTGATATCCTCTTCTTTAATTAATTTCCTAGTTCTACCATCGACAATTTTAAAAACAATCATTAAAAAATTTTAATGCAAATGCTCTTTACCATAAAATATCAAAGCTTGGAATTAATTAAATCAAGAATTTTGTCAATTTACAATCTGTGTCATTTTTTATTTAAATTTAAATTAAATTCTAATTTAAATTCTCACTGATAAAGTTTTACCGACCATAGTCTGATTCTACTTTTATCATAATGTATCTGATTCGTAATCATTTTAGTTGACTACGTGTCAGTCTGACTCACCTCAGACCTAATAACTTGAAAACCAATTTTCTTGGTACTCCAAATCTTTCTTGAAGTTAAAATACTGAAATCGAGACTGCAAGTCATTATATCCTACTATACCTTCTCTACTAATATTCGTAAAAAAAACTTCTTGACAAAGTAACTGATTTAATTAAACCAGTTACATATTTTTCTACAAAAAACTTTTTAAAACTTTTCTATACAGAGATATATATTACAGTCTTGCTGCTAAGTCTTCCGTAATAAAATGCAGCTGCTATTGCCTATTTAATAACGTGGAAAAGGTTTAATACCTTTTTATTCTAGTGATAAAAGTAACGTATGTTTGTACACATGTCAAATGTCATAAGGTAATTAGGTATATCTGTTAGTTACGTTTTTTATCGTATTTGATATTTGTATAGGTCTTTCATGTAGCTTCAAATTTTATAATAAACAACTACAGTGTCAGTAATTTTTGTTAATTTTGTTTTCCATAGAAAAAAAAAAGTCAGAAACCTTTATGCAGGACTCTTGTCTACTGCTGTTTCTGCAGAATCTATATGCGAACACAGTTTTTGTAATTTCCACACGTATACAACGCAAACTAGCAAGCGCTAGTAACTATGGATCATTTTGGGTCACGACTATCATTGACGGCTAGAATTGTTGAAACTATAAAGATTTTTAAGGTGGAAAGAGAGAAATTTTAAATGAAACGCATCGTGTATATTAAAAAACAAAACATTAATTCTTTGTCAGCTCATTATTGGTGATTTTGAATATATATATACTTTTTTTTTTTAATTTTATAGCAGCCAGGAGACAAGCAACCTCCATTTTCCTATTTCTATAGTTTGCTTCCCACTTAGACTATTTATCACTTAAATTGTTGTTAAATTACCTTGATTAATTCTTACTTGACAAATAAAACATCAAGTAATCAAGGAAAACTTAATTTTTAACAAATAGTTTTTTACTTTTACTCTATTAGGCATTTGGAACATTTGATCTGAATGGAGATGGTGTAATATGTACTGATGAATTCAGGCATACAATGAGACAGTTAGGATGTGATATTTCAGAGGATGAAGTCGAGGAAATAATAGCATCAGCAGATATTAACAATGATGGTATCATTGATTACGAAGGTATACAAATCTATATAAATTTTTATTACCATCTTTGTCTATACAGAAAATATTAAGCGCAAGCCTACTTGTATAAGGGTTACTGGTGCTTGCAAAAAAATCATGTAGTGTAAAGGAAACGTAATATTTCTCTTCATTTAACTCTCCCAAAGACTTAAAAGAATTTTCAAAAATTAAAAGTACCGGGTTGACATCCCGTGGGTCATTCTTACCTTATAGAGAGGAAGACCTCTTCAGCGAGGATTGCTAATTTTCCTAGAGTACGTGTCTTGATAAAAACACCGGTTGGCAAACCAATAATTGCTTTTAGGGATAGGTATAGTATACCACCCGATTTCTTTCAATTATGGTGTGGATGCAGTGCTGCCATCTGCTCTAGGTCTACGAATACCAGTCTTCCTACTGTCTTTATTTGGGTGATGAGTATAGGATGATCATTTCGATTTAATGTTTGCTAGTTATCTCTGTTGAAGGTACTGGTATAGTGTTTTCTTCATTGCTACATTACTGACTGATAGAAACGAGCTCAAAATCTTTGCTAGCAGCTTAGAGAATCTGCTCCATCAACAATTGCTAATGGTGTTGCAGTAGTAGTACGAAATTTGCAGGGTGAAACTAAATCCGTAACGGCACACTTCTCTCAAGCTAAAATGATTTTGCTAACACAAAAAGTTTATAACTGACAAGCAAAATATTAGACTAAACTGACTTCCTGTAAAAGTTATTCAAACAAAGCAATAAAAATCATTTTAAACTCAATATTGTATAATGACAATTATTAGTAATCAGGCTGTGACACATCATCCAAACACATATCGCTTTCGTTCACCAACAACTGTGAACTTTGCAGCAATTATTCCCACGTGGAATCTTTTCTCTCTAGTTCATCACCTGACATCCTGAAAATTTGTAAAACAAATCTTGATTTTTCCATAAATTTGTCTGATTTTATTTCACCTGATTAATTTTCCTATAATTATCAAGGACCCATATTTCACATCTATGGCTTTTTATCTTTCTCCATGATAATTCTCTTCTGACTTACGAAATGTGTCATGAAATTCCCGATGAATGACATTTTTTTTTTCCGTCTGCTATCATTTCTACAGCCGACCAATCTTTTGTTTTTATTCTCCTTCTACACAATGCAACAAGGTAATCAACTTCATTTCTGAAAATATTAACTAAGCTCTCATAATTCGCTCATCTGCTAATAACTTTGTTTTATGGAAAATTCAGTATCACTGTATTTACTGGCTACTTATTTCTAGAACTACTAACCTATCGATACCTAAAATTTTTCCATATCTTAATCAATATCTCAGTTGGTCGATTCTTTAACTTGTCTCCCTAATCACGACAAACCTTCTTTACTTGATTCTATTCCATTCATTGAATCCTGATATCTGTCACTAGTCCTTTAGGAAACTCTGCCACGCTGTGTTTAACTTTTACATCAACTTTATTATGACTTCTTCCATAAAACCATCTATTCATTGGAAATTGTTTTCTTAACATCATGGAGACTGGAACAGCTTTGGAGATCTAATCAGTGATATTTCACTTGAAAACTGCTTCAGTCTTGATACAGAAAAATGATCCAAGGAAATTTCTTCCTGGTTTCAGCTTGACATCGATGCCTATATTGCCTTTCAAAGGTATCATGTGAAACCACACTCGAGCTCATGGTTTTCATCAGCAATTGCGGTTACTCATTGCAATCATTATTTTCGTCCACTAAAAGGCACTAGCTGGGTTGGAAATAGACGTTTTTTAATAAATTACTTTAAAATAGTGATTGAGGAGGCTAAATATTTAATCAAGTTCAAGTTCATGAACGGCTGGCCACTCAATCTGTCACACCCTGAGCCTTCTGGCATATTTTCTGAATTTATTTCAAATAAAGGCAAGGTTTTGATCCCTCCACTCTTCAATGAACCTGAGGTTATTATCTCTGCCGTAAATTAGGCAGAAACTTTTGCAATCTGTTCAGCAGTAGCTTCACTTTTGATGATTCTGAAAAAATGCCACCTGACTTTCTACTTAAGACTGACACTAATTTGACTCATCTCAACCCATAAAAACAAAATTGGTTGTAAATTTTCTCAATACTCTTGAACCTCCTATAGCTACTGGCCATGATGATTTCCTATAGTTGTATTACTAAAGTGCTCGCCAGAATGCATATGGCCAGCGATAGCGTTATAGACGAAGTTGTGCAAAATACTGGAAATGATAAAGCACCCCGAAAATCAAAAAAAAAAGCAATATTTAAACCTAGCTATCACTATCATGTAAAGACGTGTTCCAGGAGAGGCAAAGGAAAGCCTAGGATATCTTTCTTAACGAATATTATAAAATGGAGCTGCATGATCCTGATCAAAGCTATAAAAACCGCTTTCGACCTTCAAAATTGGAGGACTGTGACAGATTCTTGCAAAACGAACCTACGGCCACCTATACTTATACTTCCACCTTAACTTTCATCATGTTGATGATGAAAGCTGCCACGTCAAATTTTTACTGAATATACATTCTTTTTCTTTTTTTATATAAGAACAATTTTATAAAAACAATAGGTTTTCTTTTGGTAAGAAAATCTGTAACAACAACTGAAGAACATAGTAAGAATTACCACCATTAAAAAATTAAGAACAAACGCCTTCTGTCGTTATGCGACAAGAGTTATACGAACAAAAACTCGACCTCAATTTAATAGAACTCGGATTTTTTGTCGGAAGTTATCATTTTCATTAACTATCTCCATGAGCCTTGAGGCATTTTAAGTTTTATATTTCATTTTTTTGTTCTTCTATGAAACACGAATGCTGAGAAAAATTTTGAAACAATCACGAAACTTTACAAAATGTAGGCTTTGAACCAAATTATTCTATTAAATAATTAGGGAAATTCGTATCACCGATTTACTGTCTATGAACAAATTATATAAATAACAACTAGGATTTTTTGTTTCGAAAATTTAGAAATATGTATTTCATGGTTAGTGCTTTACATAGCTAATTATAGAAGAGGAGCTTTTCCGTTATACAATTTCAATTGTTGACACAAATACATATAAATACATAGGGTTAGAATTTCATTTGATTACTCACAGACCTTTCTCTAACATGTCGCATAATAATGTGTGACATAAATATTAATTTAACCTATCCTTGTTAAATTTGAAATGGTGACAAGATATATTAATACCAAAGGAACAAGGTAATAAATAAATATGTTTATCACATAAATTCTTTTATGACAAAGTATGCATAAAGGAAGGAAAATTTTTGATTGATATGATACTATGCAAGTAACAACAATAAAATAATTTTAGTATATCTGCGGGGTGAACTTTTGCGAATCTCTTTCTTTTGCAATACTGTTTATAATTGTAATAGAAAATTGCACGAATAAAAAAAGGTAAAATATTTCTTTAGTATAAATTAACAGTTTTTCAACAAGATCTGTGAAGTAGCTTCTATATTCTTTTGAAATAAATTAACAGATATCCTCATAACTTAGTGGTTGCAAATTAAAAACACAATGTTTTTAATTTTTCGCGATTCAAATGATATTCACACCTGGTTAATTTCTGCAGTGCTTTAATATGTTTTTTTTTTTTGACTAGTTGAAAAATGAGTGGTATTCTAAAAATGAATGGTATTTTAAAAATGAGTGGTATTCTAAAGATGAATGATTTTCTAAGTACTCAGTTACACCATATTCCCATTTCATCTCAATTAGCTCGTTGAATTTTACGGTCTACACATGTCTATGACGATGTCTCTCACAAGTTTAGATAAATGGATAAATAAAAACTTAATCAACGACTGAAGGTGATCGAGGTTCAATTTTGTGTGTGAAAGATCCATGTCTGACTTTTGGTAGTATAGAATACAACTAAGCAAAATTCCGGTCTGTGAGTAAATTATTCTTATAAAATATTCAACCTATGTATAAATCATATTATATATATACACAGAGTTAAAGTTTTAATATAATGTGAGTATATTTTTGATAATCTACTCATTGGAGCAGTCTTCTCTAAGAAACAACTCCTGAAATCTAAGAAAATAATATATATGCTAATTTAAGACAGCTTAAGTGGCATCGTAACTAAAATTTGTTTTGATATACAGAGTAAAAAGTTACATCTATCTCAGATATTTATATGCACTTTAACATTTCTTGTAGAGTTTTCCAAAATGCTTACTGCTGGGCTGAAAGATGATGATGTATTCACCGAAGATATATCTCAGAAAGTGACAAGAAACATGGATATCCTCGATAGATCGGGAAAACAAAGTTTTCATAACCAAAACCATAGATTAAAAGCGAAAGAATCAATTTTATCTAAGGGAAATTCAAAGCAATTTTAATCAATATGATGAAATTCATTAAGATGCAGTAAATACTAATAATATCGTTGCAAAAAATATAAACTATTGCCTCATGTTTAAAAATAAAATTGTAATTAATAACACTGATTTATATAGCAGGAAATATCAAGTGAGAACGTGTAATATTTGGGATGATAAATTTTACTTAGATGAAATGAGAAAAAGATCATAGTATTCTTAAGTTCAAGTAAACAACAAAATATGTTTTCAAAGAACACTATCAATATTTCAATTATTTATAAGCAGATCATTTGAAGAACCCTCACGATAACAACACCATTTCATTTCAAAGGGAGACATTAAGTAATATGTTTCCCCTGAAAATGTAGAATATAAGAAAATAGGATTTTAAGGCTCCTGTTACAGAGGTATTTCAATCCGGTAATAGTCAATGACTCTTCAAATGGTTATAACAAAAAGCTTCGCTGTATCAATGTGTTGTGTTGCCTGACATTCTATAAAAAAGTTTTTAACCTAGTTAATTTGTGATTAATAATCATGCATTGTTGCTTAAAGGTTTGATAATGGTCAAAAAGTTAACAAATGACCAAAAAATTCTTATTAGGTAATTTATTTTTCAAAACTTTATATTTCACTGCTATAATGTCCCATAAGTGCAGATATTGCTTCTTGCTGTGTGAAAATATACTCTTATAATTTTAAATTAGACTTAATTAAACTGTTCCAATATTTATTTATTTTTGTCTCCTTCATCTCAATGAATTCGCTTCCAACCTTAGGAAAAGAAAAATTCTTTTATGGACTCGTAACATAATCAGATTATTTAATCTGTTATCAGAAGCACTTTATTTTTATCAGATATCCTCTTCAGTACTGAAAACGACTATTTATTAATGACATCAACTTTCACAATTTTTTGACTTTAAGTAAGCCCTCTTCTAAACAATCTATGCTTTTATTTTTAAAAATGTCAATCATATGCTATAAATGCGGTTCGCTGAATCTTCTACGTTGGAAGCAACTTTCAATGAGTTTCCAGAAAATTTTTCCTAAGAACTGTGCTGTAAATGTAAAATTTCTAAAGGTTTTTCGCACTCTTCTCTTTCCAACAAATACATTGGCAATTTCTCTTATTTCGAAATATGTTTAGTTTTCACATTCAATTTAATACTTGCTATCAAAATTACTAGATAATATTTTTTGGGAGACACTAATTATAGATTTCCATCTCAAAGACACACAATAAATTGGGTTCTTTAATGGTGTTGCCAATAATACTCGAAACCTATACAACAAGTTTTTAGCTGCTGTTTGTCCTTGAATTTCTGGAAGTGAAGAATCTTGTGAAAATCGACTTAAACTATCAATTGTTGCAAATTAAATTTCCCTAATCAACAACTAAACAAAATTACGTGCTGGGTACTAATAATTTGTTCCATTGTTTTAGTATCATTAATCATTGTTGAAAACCCCTCTCGAAGTCTCATTAACTCTGGGCCAACTAATTTGTAAATACAATTGCTGAAAGATTTCCATTAAACATTACAAATATTTTAAAGTGTCCTGAGATTCCAAAAACAAGGCAAGTCTATAGCAATAAATGTAAAGCAACCTTCCAGTTATCAAGTTTATTTGTGTGGCAGCGTATCTCTAAGCAAGCAAGGAAGCATTATTAAAATTCTCCTCGCATAATCTTTGTTGCCACTAATTGCTTAATATAGAATGAATTCAATGAATATGCTCGTAACGGGCAAATGTTTTCCCGGGGGTATAGAGTTCGTGCGCAGGAGAATCCTTGCGAAGGGAGCGGGGGTGTTGGCGTGAATTTATTTTATATATGATAGGATAGCAACATATCTAGATGGCATTGTTAAGCACTCTTAGAAATTTTCTTAAAGATAGTGATTAGACTGTGGCTTAACCAATGCCAACGTGGCGCCATCTGAGGTTACACAATTTATTTTAACTGGCAAACGTTTTGAAAAGAAGGTGACTAACTAACATCCTGATGAAAATGTACACAGTTACTTTAAAAACAATGGTTGTATTGTTATTAAGTTTTTTATTATTTGATACTTATGTTGTGTAACTATTTACTGAGAAAAGATTAACTATGCGCTTTACTTTTATAAAAACCTATTATGTATGGCAGCTGTCACCTGCATTTTTTGGCATTTTTAAGATAAGATTCAGACGGTTTAGTATGTTGCCACATGTACCATGATACCTTTGATACAGTTTTTCGTAACACTTTAAACTATATCAGCTAGAAGTTAAACCATTCTATTTTCTTGCGTTACAAGACACAATATCATAGATAGATATCGGCACATGATATTGCTTATAATCAATTTATTTTCATATGTATATATATAAATATATTTTTTTTTATATATTATTACTTTTTTTTGTTAGATACATATATTACGAATTTGGGACATAGGACGAGGAGAGACATACACCATCTAGATTCTGCTATAATATGTTGCCCGAAATTAGATGGTGATTTCACCGCAAACGCAGTCATCAAATGCGCTCAAACCATATACCTTTTCACTATGTTCTCCGTCGTTCGGCGTCTTAGACCCCTGAAAAAAAATTTTAAAAACCATGTTTAAAAATATGAAATATCTGGTCTGTAAAATAGAAATATGGAATAAACACTATTTTTTTTATTCTGAAAAGTAGTTTTTATTTTAAAATAATTATTTTTATTACGATTAAATTCAATATTATGTTAAATAAAGAGTAGACATGGACAGTAAGATAAAAGTAAAAAACAGGTATCTGAAATTGAAAAATACGATGGCCTATGTGTGACATTTTTATATGCACTTTTTTATGTTATGACTGTCATGCGAAATTCGCAAGCTAAGCTCATTATCATGAGAAATTCGCATAATAAAGTCAAGGTTGCTACCTTGAGAAATTCACATGATGATTACCGGGCCGTTAGAGATAATCTACAATCAATCTACAATAACAACAAATATAGCGGTCCCAACAGGCATTGCAAAAGAAATAAGTTTTAGTTTTTTTTATCGCCATATCGTGGCAAACAAATTATTATCAGTCAATAACAGTTTATACCTACGGTATGAAATCAACCTGTAACTTTTACAGATATATATATATATATATATATATATGCGGCACTTTTTTTCTATTGACTTTTATTTTTCTCAGGAAACGATCTATTGATTCTGATGTTACTGAAGAATTTTTACAGCATAAAGTAATTATATTTTTAGTTTAGCTATATCTGCTGTTTGTTGTTTTATTGTGTGGTCATGTTGTGCATTATGGTAAGGGTAAAATATTTTACTATTTTTTGTTGATGGATGGTCAAACTATTTGTAACTATGGTGATGATGACTTGCGTGGTCTTGGGTTGTACCAAAAGGTTTACATGATTTTTCTTCAGGCATATTATATGCCGAAGCATGATTCATACAGCCAAAAAAGTCATTTGGCATCCCTAGTTAAATCTACTGGAAAGAAAAGAAAAAAAAAAAGCAAACGTCTAAATCAGTTAAATCTGTTTAATTTTGCTGGAAGAACTTTGATAAAAAAGGGGGAAAATATATATTGTGAGAATGCTTAAAAGAGGTGGTTCTCGCCAAGTAATTTTGAAAAACAGCGAGACATATGAAGACATTTAAAAACAAACCCATCAGTTTTTTGTTCCAAATAAAGATATACAGTGCTTGCTTTGCAAATTTAAAGGTGAAGAGATAGATGAACCATTTATTCTTCATTCATACATT
This sequence comes from Euphysa ruthae, assembly GCA_035046665.1. Taxonomy (NCBI): domain Eukaryota; kingdom Metazoa; phylum Cnidaria; class Hydrozoa; order Anthoathecata; family Corymorphidae; genus Euphysa; species Euphysa ruthae. The sequence continues at coordinate 6,846 of JAUZNK010042141.1, read as the reverse complement.
ACAGAAAAAACTTTGTAAAACATGGCTGTATCTTCTAACAAAAAATATGTTCATGGTTACTTTTGAATCAAACCGTTCCAGTAGAATCTGATGATGATGATGACTTTGATCTTCCTGAGAACTTTCTAACTCCTAAAAAGACACTAAACCAGTTATCAAATGATAAACCAGCTGAAAAATGATTTCTTTAATTCAGGATATGGGACATTTGAACAGAAAACTAAGTTTTTGCGAAATAATGCAAGGTTAAATCTCACTTAAAAATCCGAAAAGGTAACTGAAATTATTTAAGCCAAAAAAGACAGGGGCAAGCCAAAAAAGACATGAGCAAAGGTGAGAATATGCGTGCGTTTGCACTAAATTAAATTGGAAAATGCAACAAAGATGCTTTTTTTTCGTATGAAGGTTTATAAATTAGAAAACGTAAAATGCCACTAAATTGATTGATTCTAATTTATTCTATTGAAAATGAATTAATCGGCAGTTTAATTTTAAATTTCAATTATTAATGAGTAATTAGTAATGAGCTTCCTTTATATAACCAATATAAACTAAACCTTCATTTAAAAATGTTTTGATTTGTCAATGATTTGACTTGATAGTGAGAAAGAAATAAGTGCCGAAGGTAAACCTAGCTGATCGGGCCTGGAGGGCCCAAAGATATGCTAGTATTTTTAAACACAATACAATATAATTAGATCATTTTCATGGGCACTTTGATGACGTCAGGTTAATCTTTAAAACCAAATTGTGAAAGGGTAAACTTATTTTAGTGTCTGTATTTGGTAACTGTCTCGCTCTTCTACTTCAACAGATTATCCTCTTTGTACATTACAATTTCCGCTTTCTCGCTGAGACATAAGGTACATCTTTTAGGGATGGAGTGGGTATTTTTCTACGATTTACCATGACTTTGTAAATAATCTTATTAGTTAATTTTTGACCAAGAGTGCAGCTATCTTTGTTTCTGTAGTTACAAGTTTTTTTTTTTTTTTTTTTATTATTTACCATAATGACGGGCGATCATCGAAAGTCGAACTTATTATGATTTCTGCATCTGGGTAAGTCATTCTTTTTAAATTTTATCATTTAAAAAATATTTTGATATGTATTTTTTTTTACGAAATAACGCAAATTTACAAAGGATACATGGATATAGATAAATTTTTTTATAAACAAACGATGTTTAAAACATAAATGGTGTTAGACAAGCCAAACTACCAGTAAAATAAAAATAAGGAAAAGTAAAGAGAATAAAAGTAAAAAAAAAAAGAAATAAGCAAAGAGGAAACCTTTCAATAAAAAAGCGGTAAGTTAAATCGCTCTGATGCTTTTATAAATGAGATAGATTTTTTAAGAATCGATACATTAATGTCAAAGTCAAATTTTTCATTACCATAAAGTATCATATTCACTATATTAGTATCAGAGAGATTTGAAATGCTTCCATTTAATTAAACAATGTTGTCAAGGAAGAGCATTCTATTATGAGTAAACAAAGGGCAGCGTAAGAGGAAATGTTCAGTCAAATAGGAACTAGCGTGTTAGAAAAATTATGCCAATACTTATGCTCTTTTGAATAAATAAATCCAACTCTAAATCCAACGAGTGAGAAACATTAAACCACTAACATTAATTATTCTAAAAACAGGCATTGGCATGATCGAATAAAACGGAGAAGAGGTTTCTTAAATATGGAGATTGATTAAGATTGTCTTTTAACAGGATCAAGTTCATTTCATTCTTTTTTAGGAAAAGGAAAAAAAGAGTTAATAAAATAGTTGATGCGAGAGAAAAAAACATTAAACAAATTACAACGACTAACATTATGCGACTAGACATACGTAGGTAAAAAAATTAATTAAATATTGAGTAGCATTACCCCTCACTAAATTATAAAACATAACTAACCTACGATACCAACGTCTATCTCGCAAGTTCGTACATTCAAACAGTTGCAGAAGATAACTGCTCTAGAAATGCAATTATAAGATGAACCGTTTACAACGCAACAAGAAATGTACCTCATAATTTTTGAATACCAAAACTAATTTTTCTGACAATGGTCCCGAGTTTGCAGCTAAAGTGTAAATCATTTGTGTAAAGAATGGGATATAGACTACGAAACAAATTTCCATAGTATACTCAAAGCAACGGTCTAGTAGAAAGAATGATTCAGGCCGTTAAGAAACTTATAAAAAAGTCAAAAGAATCTGGAAAAGATCTTCACTTAGCCTTGCTAGCTCTAAAGACTGAACCAAATAACAATGTCAACGAATCCTCTGCATCACTGTTCTTTAGTAGATAACTCCGAACAATAATACCACCTGTAGTGTTAGAACCAACTAACAAGTCTAGAATGAAATCTAAAAGGATACCCACGAATAATGAAATAGATCGAGCACTGCCTGAACTAAACACTGGTGATATTGTTTGCCTCAGAGATGCAAAAGGAAAGCACTTGTTACGAAAAACCAAGTTTATAGAAACACAGAATGGAAATATTTTACGCCGAAACCGAAAACACATATTTAAGACCTATGAACGCTATAACTACTCCGATGACGATTACTCATATAGAGTTGTTCATCAACATCAAGAATCATCCATGATTCCACCTCACATATAGCGAATCGAACACCATAACTAGTAAGCCACCCACAAACCTTACATATGCCATCTGAACATGAGGAAGGTAGTGCACGAACAAAACGAACATCTCGCTATCCGAAGAGTTTATTATGACATGTCAAACAAACGATAAACAAATAGAAATTGTGTTAAAGAAAGATATGTACTATACAGACTTGTAACTAGAAAATTTTCCTGTCATCTTAAAAAGGAGATTTTATATTAATAACTTTGAGTTGTGCAGCTACCGCCACCATCATTAACGAACTTTGTTATTGTTTACTTTTAGCTGTTAATCCATGTATGTTAGCACAATAGGCATAATTTATATTATTGATGAAGTGTTATAAAAAAGGCTGACTCTCTTTAGTTTTTTGGTCTCATCTCTCAATGTTTATCAGCAATAATACAATTAATAAATTTATTACAAGGGACACACATCAAAGTCATGGAGCTTGCTGCTTCACTCAAACTATATTTATTTAAATTGTAAAGTTACACCGTCAATTTATAGTTTATATTCTTGCCTACACTACTTTACTAGATATTTAGTATAAACCATTTCTTAGGAAATTTGCACTTTAAACTATTGAAAGGAGGTATAGGTAAAGTACCCATCATGTGTAGAAGCATTTCATCTATTTAAAAACAAACATATTTATAATTATTTTTTATAAATATTTTTTGTTTTGTATAAATGGAATATCTCATCTTTACCTATTAAATTCATTGCAGAATATATTAAAGGACTTGGTAACGAACATTTTATTTTTTGGTTTGATTGACGACTTAGAGAAAATCTTGGTATTATTGCCAGACTGATTCAGGTATTGTTGCCAGGTATCAACAAAAAAAATAATGGCATCTTTCTATTTTCATCTTGATTGCAGCTGAAAGTCACTTTTCTTTGATAACAACAAATAAGATTATGACTGTAATTCTGGCTGAATTTTTTTAAATAATTACTAATCCTTTCATCAACTGAACACAATCTAGAACGCTTTTCAAGCATTTAAAAGCTCAAGGTAAATAAAATTTGAAAATGCTGCTGGAAAATGAAAAAAACCACTAAAATTTTCAAAAATTATTGCTTTGAATTAAAAACAATATGACAGAAACATTTTTCTAATTCCTTCAGATAGAGAATGAAACTCACAGATGAGGAAGTATTCTCTATCATAAAAACACTGCAACCAACTCAATGTAACCTTACTGGAGCTGCCCAAATAAGCATTTTTTTAAACTCTTGAAGATTGAGACATCTAATAATCTTTTAAATAAAATAAAAAATTCAAATGAGCTTCAAGAGAAAGCAGCTGTTAAAAGCAGAGAAAAGAAGTCAGTGTCGCCCAATGCCAATTAACACTTTTGCGAATAATAACTTTGTTCTTGAACTTTGAGCCATTAAAAGAAAATAGCGATGAAAATCTTCCAGAACCAAAATGTAAAAAGAGAAAATCTTTTCGAGAAGTTGGTAAAAGAATTATGCGGAAAAAACTGATGACCTTTTAGGAAATTTGAAGGACTTTAATACTTCAGAAAATAACGGTGTAGAATTTTTCAATACAATATCTTTTAATCAGGTGTTATGTTATTATCTGTACAAAATTAACCATACTTTAGATAAGAAGATTGCCGACATGGGTTTGGCTCTTTTTTAATAAACAAGATGAGATTGAGAGACCTGAGTTTGATCTTGGTGAAGCTGTTTCACTTATAGATGACGTGACATTAACCAAGCAGCAACCGACAACAATAAAAACTTATTTATCCAGAAAAGGGGTTTTCTTCCCAAACACAAATGAAATCTTAGAAGCACGTAAAAAACTTCGTCCAGAAATTACTCCCCAATTAGAGGGTGATGGTGTATCTGTTGATTATATTAACCTAGTCGAAATGACAACTACATCATTGATTAACATTTTTAACAGAAGTAACCAAATTAACCATTCTAAACCAGTCCATGTTGTCTATTAAGATGGTGGAGATAGCGCACGTTCCTAGACAATTTGGAAGTCGAAATCAATGAATGAAGCAACAGATTACCTCTTTCAGTACAGTATTCTCCCTCTTCAGGTAGAACAAGCCACTTATGTTATTTAGAAAAATCAAGCATCCAATTCTGCTTCATCAAAGAGATCAGTTTTTTTACTAAGAGCCGGGGACGATGAGGAGCGAGTATTTAAATTTGTTGTTCCAATAACTGATGCAGCACGAGAACAACCAAATGAAACTTTACGACAATGATGCAAATGCCTACACAGTTATTCATTCTGTTCAAGATAGTATGAAAGAGTTAAAGTTAAAAAAAAGCTATCAGGATTGAGAGGTGCTGACTGCATAATATGTGTGAGCAGGAAAGCAGATTGGAAAGATGTAAACAAAATCAAAGAGGGATTTCCTATCTCCCATACTGCTGAAAACTCCATTGATTTTTACCAACACTTCATGGAAGAAGGAAATGGTAAAATCCAAAAAATGCAAGATGATTACATCAACCATAAAAGATTGGCCCAGAAACCAATTACTTCGTTTGAGCAACATTCACTGTGCATTCTACATTCCTACTTAAATGTTTTGGGTTGGTTTCTGAAACTGCTTTACCTGTGTAACCAGTCATATAAATTTTGGGTAAAGAAGAAAATGGCTATTGGAGATCGTATTCGAACTGGCAAACCAAATGTCAAGGAAATATTAAGATAAGTGAGGGTTGGTTCTAGACCAAGTTTCTGATGCCAGTGATAAAGGTAGTACATCCAGTGATGGAAACCAGGCAAGGAGATTCTTCCACATAAATAGTGCGGAGGCCGTTGTTTCCTGTGTACACGAAAATTGCAAAGAAAATTTAAATAAGCTTTACCATCAGTGGAGTGTTTTATTAATATTCATCTCCAGTACAAAGGAAGTAGATTGTGAACAACTTTCAAAACTGTCAACAGAAACAAGTATCATCATCGCAACCAAATTCAAGTGGACTGGAGTTAACTTTAACTTACACGGTCTTCTTCATCACTCTGTTGAGTTGAATCATTTGTGTTCTGGTTGGTAAGTTGAAACTCTGTCTGAAGAAGCATTGGAAAGTAGCAACAATTTTATTTGGCGCTATCTTGAAAGGTTTTCAAGAAAAATCTCTCCAGTTCAACAAATTTTTGACGCAATGTCTAAACTTTCGGAAAGAATTGATCCAGGTGTTTTGAATCGCTAAAACAATTTTAAAAGAAAAATAAATTCCAACATTTGTGGAACAAAACACAAAACAGAGAACCATGAGAAATCTGTTAATCAATCTGAATGTTTAAACTTGTATGATGAAACAGTGTTTGAATTATTATTGTAGGGCGACTTGATTTGAATTATAAACAAAGTTATAACTGTAACAAACCTCAATTGGTAATAATTTTTAAATAAATTGTGATAAATTGTAATTATCATCACTTATTTTTTTACCATATAATCTATTCTTTTGTTTATTGACCTCTTCCCAAGCTGTTTAATCTTGAATCAAATTAATGTTCTATTGAAATAATAGTTTTGTGTTATATTTACTAGCATCTAGACCTGAACAAATTGGTCTGTACTGAGAAAAGAATTAAATTCCAAAAAGTTGGAATTTTTTCAAATTTTAGTGAAAAAATCCACTAAAATCGAGAAAACTCCAAAATCACCTCAAGAAGCTTATAACACAGAAAAAATGGTTAACAATCAAATGCTTGCATTTATTTATATATACTGATGATACAATCTCAGAATCAAAAAACATTGAAACTGTGATTTTGAATGAGCTTACCCTTTGTTTCCTCGTGACCCCAAAGTTACGTTCAGCGTAAGAAAGTCTCTTAAAATCTCTTAGAATTATCCAAGTTAGATGCTATCCCTCCCAATAACCGATTGAAAGTCAGTCAGTTCAAACCTGCTTGAGGGTCTTTTATTACGAGATAGTTTCATAACTGAAAACCCACCCTTTAGTATAAACTTAGATAGAGTAAAAGGAGTAACAGAATCACCAGAGGATTCTTTGTTATTCTTATTGTTGGACATAGTTGAAATGGCTGAGTTTACGACATGGCCAAAGATTGAAACGGCTGATCAGAGACATATCTAAAAATCTTTTGCACAATTGCAGAGCTATAGTTTCACTCTGACTTTTTTTGTTAGTGCTATTTGAAGTATTTATTAATTTCTCTCTCTCTCTCTCTCTCTCTCTATATATATATA